>WOGP01004837.1:0-13648 GCA_015342065.1 Leptinotarsa undecemlineata
CTTCTCTTTTAGGTGTCTCAGGGATTTCAAATCATTCCATATATTAGACAATGGAAGTCCGAACTAGTGAAATTCATCATGAGGCATTGTCAATCACCTTCAAAGTGTTTTAAATATCTTACTCATCAGTAGGGTACTCAAATACACTCCGAGAATCAGCAACAAAATACTTCGTCTTGATCGGCTGATTTTTAATTTCTTTTCAATTCTCTCTGTTCTTGCTATCTTGAAACTGTTTTTTTCGTGAATACAGTGTTTTTTGAATTTGTTGCTGACCAGGAGTATACTCAAATACACTTTGGGTATCAGCAACAAAATAGTTGAAACCGATCGGCCAATTTTCAAGTTTTTTTTTTTCATTTTCCTCGTTCTTGATAACTTGAAACCGCTTTTTCTTTGAACACAGTGTATTCCAAATTTGTTGCTCAACAGGAGAGTTATCAAATACACTTGGAGGGTCATCAACAAAATAGTCCGAACTGTTCAGTTGATATTTTTATTTATTCTTTAATTTTCCTATTTTTGTTATCTTGATTTTTTTCTCGAATGAAAAGAACTGTTAATTTTTTGCCAAACTGATAGTACTTAAATATATACATGACGAACCAAGAATAAAAGAATCGGCCGATCAAGGCCAACTATTTTGTTGCTGGTTTGATGACTGGTCATCACCCGAAGACGATTGTAGATAATAACAATCGAAACGTCATGAACTAACGTGGCTTGGAATCACTTAACTTTTCTATTTTTATTTTAATTTTTATTTCTTTGATTTCAATTTTTGTTCAATCGTTCTGTTGTATTTTATTTCACTATTATTTCATTTCAGGTTATTTTTGCTTAATATATTTGTTATTTCAGCTATACATTTTTAATTCTTCTTTTTTAGTTGTTATAGGGATTTCAAATCATTTTATATATTAGACAATGGAAGTCCGAACTAGTGAAATTCATCATGAAACATTGTCAGACACCTTCAAACAAAGCAACTATTCAGCTACAAATTGATGTATTTTTTGCAATTTTGCAGGATTCGTTATGCTAGCCTGATAGGGCTGAATTTGAACATTATCAAAAGTTTATTGCATCTTATATTACTCTTATGTGAATTAATTCTGTCTTTGGATTCTCTACACGTTTGTCCAATATACATCTTCTCACACTGTAAACCTTTGTCCAATATAAATCTTGGATTAAAAAAAATTCATTTGTGCGTATCTTCATTGCGATGAATATGAACTATTGATTATTTTGCTATTTTACAATCACAAAATGAAAATAACAACTGCATAATTAAACAAAATAAAACAGTTACCTTTCAACATTTGCCCCTCTCTGTTGCAAGTTCTCGGTACCCCCAGAAGACAGTCTACATATCTCTTCAGCAACCTGCGGTTTTTGAGAATTTGTTCTACATTTATTTTGTCGTATGTTGGCGTGTATGCAAGGCAGAAACTTAGTGAAGCAAGAATGATTAGTACCTTCATTTTGAGTATCTATTTCACAAAAACTGTAATAACTATATCGTTTGTTCCTTCTATTTTTCCTTTATATATGTACGTTACAAGTTTAGAGAAATTCACATGAGGTGATTTAACTAACATCAAATTGTAATAAGGACGTAAGATACATTACGATTGAAATTTGTCTGGTCGATAGTCATTAAAAAAAAATTAAAAATAATTGTTTTGAAGAATGGCAGAAGAAATTAAAGAAAATCGAACTATGACATAAAAATCATTCATGCTTTAATAAGTGAGCAATTTAAGTTAGTGACGCCCATTCAAATGATATAAGTAAATGCAAATATCAAAAAAATATAAGGAAACTAGAAAGGAATGGCTTCTCAGGCATTCAAACAATCAACTGAGGATATTTTGTCAGCTTCAGTTAGTTTTCACTTTAATTCTAGTGAAATTAGTAGTCCTCAATGATTAAAAAAGTTATTATACAAAGCTCATATCAAGTAGAATTTTTAGTATTTTCAAAAACACTACACGTGTTGCGTTTTTGTAAAACTCTTCACACACAATAAACACAATAAAACGTTTCAAGAATACGTTATGGGTTTTCATTAGGATCGGTCGATTCCATCAAATATATAATTTAGTCGATATGAAAATGCTTGAGAAAGCTATTACACGTGTTGCGGTTTTGTGAACTGCTCAGTGAATATCTCACAATGAAATCTTCTGAGTCGTAAAAGTGATCGAGTTCGCCAGGGAGATTCAGGTTCACAGATGCGTCGAGCCTCCTCAAACAAAGTTTTGATTACCTCTCTCTTTTGTAGTAAGTAGCTGCTGGTTAGAGTTTCCATTCAGGTACCTGAATATATGTGTTGGTTTCCTATACACTCAATGCCTATAATAGTGTCCCATCTTCACGTCTGCTCATGAGAATATCCAAGAAGGCTATGTTTCCTTGGGTTTTTCGTTCCATTGTTTAAAAATCTGTTTAAAATCTGTTTTTTCGTTAATCAGCTGTCACCCCCATACGAATGACAACTCTCAGAAGTTGAGAAGCTTGTGCGAGCTAAGGACTGACGATGTCTTACCTTTTAACATGTGATTCCTAACACGGAATTGTGAGTAATATTTTTGGGTTGAATGAGTTTACCAATTAATAGACAATCGTTTAGTGTCCCTTCACTATCTTGTCATACCATGAACGTGTCATCAACACAACGCAGCCAAAAATATGGTTTCACGGCCGCTTGCTCTAAGAATATAGGTTAGGTGATGTTAGGTCCAAAGAGAGTGAGTCTATTAGACCCTCCACCGAAACCCGCAAGGGTTTACCTATTCACACCCGACCAAATAAACCCAGCTTCTTAACGAAGGTGTTAGACATTGCAGTTCATCCCTACTGTAGTCCAACAACTATTTGGTACCAAGCTTCGAAGAATATAAAAACGCCAATCCTGGAAGATTCTGCCAGAAGTTCATTAATCTTCTTGCTAGCCAACTGTTTGGCAAAGCCTAAAGCGATGCCAATGACAGGTTCTGGTCCGATAAAGCTGATTGCAGCACCCTCCTTTGCAAGGGAGTCAGCAGCCTCACTGCCTTCTAGACCAGTACCCCCAGGAATCCAGACCAGAGACAATTTGTTAAGTCTTCCTATCGAGGAGAGTCGTTTTTGGTAATTTGCTACCAATTTAGACGTTGCTCGGTAGAAACCAAGAGCTTCCAACGCCGCTTGAATGTACGAGAATATTTTTATTGACATGTGTATGAGGTGGGAATCTTCCAATATCTCCGCACATAATTCAATAGCGTAAATTTTCGCTTGAAATACAGTCGGATAGGTTCCTAGGCAGGTTGATATCTCTGTCCTGGGTCTGCGACTGAAAATAGCTGCACCAGAACCTGAAGGTGTTTTTGATCCATATGCGAACCAACAACTATCTGCTCCTAATATCTTCTTCTCTAAGAATATATAGAGAGGCAATAACAATTCAGAAACACAGAGATAATTTAGCTAGAAAGGAAGAGGCAATGCACATTAGTGAAATCTGGCTACCTGTCCTCAATTGTACACAAACTAGGTCATCCAATTCAATTGAGAGAAATGAAGCCACTCTCACCAATGTTGATATTAAACCGGAGACAAATTTCAACATTGTAGTTTCTCCGTTAGAAAACAACTTGAGCATTGGACTCCGTTACCTTGATAATATCAACCGCAGTAGTAGACGAAATGATATGCATAAAAACCTACAGACTACGGTCAAAAAACCTGGAAAATAGTTTCGACATACATTCTCATATTATTTAACCTTTCCGAAGATTTTTTTGATATATGATGGAATTGGTCTGTTTAGTGAAAATCCCACAATGTAGTGTTTTTTTAAACCGTTATTTTTTTTTCATATCTGTGGCGGCATGGCCAAAAAAGACTATTTTCAAGACTATTTTTTAAAATATGTTCATCCACGCTTCTACATCAATCGAATGCAAACGTTCAAATTTCATACATTCTGAAACAGTAATAGTTCAATATTTTCAAAAGGAACGCCCTTTATTTTTCAATTTGGATAAAGAACTCATACACGTCCCTATACACAAAATTGATATTTTACGAACTATAGTCGAATAATTTTGTATATCACAAATGACAGTTGATATTGGCATAAAGGGTTTGATAAATATTTAGGTTTATTACAGAACATATCAATATGAGTTTAACTCATCAATAATTCCTACCTGTATGAAATATGATCTTGTTATATTTGATTAGTTTTTCTGAAGCATTAATTACTTCTTTCATTTCATTTGCCTTATCTTTCAGTGGATAAGTGTCATCGCTATATAATACAACATGGGCATTTGAGTAATTATGGAGAAAGTTGATTGAGTCATTAGCATTAAACAGAAATAAAAAGGGCTCAGAATTGAGCACTGGGGATCCCGTGTTCGATGTTCAGAGTTACTTTGAGTATTTTTAATGACTATACTTCACTGTTACTCAAATACGATTTGATAAGATTCAATAACACGTAATATTGCTTCAACATGAAAAGCAATAGCTCGTGATTTACACAAGCAAAAACTGCGAAAAATCAATACATAATCCTCCATCCAGAGTAGTAATTACATTTTCGTGAAAATCATACGATTATATTTCAGTGAGTTTGTTGTTTGTGAATCCATGTTGGCAAGGGAGTAATCACTTGGGTTTTCAGTCAAAATAAGAGAGGTTTTTTATATCAATTGCTTTCTGATGAGACAACATACTCACCACCTATCTGGTACTCACTGGAACTTATCCTAGGGCACCGATCCAGAGCTCATTTGATTCAAAAGGACCTCTAGCAACTTTTTGAAAATTTCAAGAGAGGCTCGAAAAAATTACAAAAGTTATGAACAATTCAGTAAAGAACAGGGGGGTTTGGTTTTTTGCAAATATCTCGGAAAATATTGAAGATATCCGAAATTTGAAAAAAGATCCTTGAAGAGGAGATTATTTCCTAGAAAAAATCCTATCTCCCGGAACTTTGTCACCAATATTTATAATTTCAATTCAGAGGCGAAAATAGCGCTAAAAGCGGGCGATGAGCGTCCCGTACGCGCTGACCGATACGGACTTCAGAAGGATGAAAAGTATTTTAACCTATTAAATATCATTATTGTTAAAAAAATTCACCTTCCTTCTAGACACTTGAATAAACGAAAATCCATGGAAAAATTATTTTTTTTGTGATCATTTTATCAGTTATACTTCAGTAAATTGATTAATTTTTACAAGTTTAGAATTTACATAAAAACCCTGATAATTTTAGAACTGAAAACCTCAAATGAAGCTTTTCTTAAAAGCTTTCAAAAAGATTCCCGTTGGAAAAATTGGATTTTCCACTTTGTTATTGATTATCAAAGATGTTAAAAAGTGAAAAATTTAATTGAAGCATTTTTCTTCAATATTCAAATCAATTCGTATTCTTATTATACAATGTTACATAAAAATAATTTTTCATAATTTTTAGCTTTATTTATTCAAGAAATTGTTATAAACAAATTTATTCTTCATAAGATGTTTGGAATTTTTTTGGGGAGGATTTTCATCAGTGAATATTTTGATTTTTGAAAATAAAATCATTTCTTAAGAAAAAATGTATCGCTTAAAAACGGATTTGTTGATTAAAACTTTTTTTGCTACTGAATATGACTATTCATGATCGATTTTTCTTTTGAGACTCATAATTTATATTTCTCTTTGATATTCTGAAACAAAACTTTTTTTTATTTATATTTTCTTCATTTTCATTAAATAAACAATTCGTTTCGAACAAATTGTTTTTTACGATATATTTTTTTAAACACTACGGAAAAAAACACAATCACGTGTCACTTTTTGTGTGAAAAAATATTTCTCTATTTTTTTACAATATTTTGATATTTTTCTATTTTTGCGTTTGGCAATTGCTCTCAGTTCACAATCATTGTTATTGAAATATATGGTAAACATTAATTTGTTCAAATCAAATCGTTTATTGAATAAATAAAGAAAACATAAATTGAAAAAAAATTATTTTCAGATAATCAGAGAGAAATGAATATTCTGTTTTGAAAATAAATCGTTCCTCAATATTAATATTCAGTAGAAATAAACTGTTAATCAACAATTTTGTTAACAACATCATAATATTCATCACTGATAAAAACCCCCCAAAAAATTTCAAATATCTAATTAACAATACGTTTGTTCATTATGTAACTTTGAATAATGATAATACAAATAAATTTAAATAATAAAAAATTTGCTTTTATTGAATTTTTCACTTTTCAATATCTCTGATTATTATTAAATTGAAATTTTTTCAAGAAAAGCTCCAAGAAGTGAAAAAAAGTGGTGTTTTTAGGTAAAAAATTATCAGGGTTTTCATTTTAATTTGAAACTTGTAAAAATTACTTTCATCAATTTGGAATTCCATTGTCTGATATGATATACATTGATTTGAAATCCCTGAAAGAATCTGTAAAAATTAAAAAGATTACTTGAGAAATAACAATTATATTAAACAAAAAAAACTGAAATTACAAATGAAATATCACCCGAACTTCGAGTGATAACTGGTTATTACCCGAAGATGATTGTGGATACTAACAATCGAAACTTTGTGAAGTAACTTGATATGGAATCTTTCAATTTCTAATTTTAATTTTTTGTCGATAATTTTTTTAAATTTTCATCTTGTGTTGATAGTTCAATTTTTTGGTTGTTGTTCGTATTCTATTTAATTGTAATTTTAGTTTTTTTGCTTGATAAAATTGTTATTTTTCAGCTAATTAACTGAAGAATATCTGATAAAACAATCATGGGAAAACTGTTTTTCCATCGATTTTCGTTTATTCAAGTGTCTAGAAGATATGTGAATTTTTTTTGTTAATGATGATATTTAATGGTTCAAAATATTTTTAATTATTCAAAGGTTTGTATCGGTCAGCGCGTGCGGGAGGTGCATCGCCCGTTTTTAGCGCTATTTTCGTCCCTAAATTAAAATTATAAATATTAGCGAGATGAGACTTTTTTTTTAGTAAATTTCCTTCTTTTCAAGGATCTTTCTTCAAATTTTGAATATCTTTAAAATTTTCCGAGATATTTGCAAAAAAACCAAACCTTCATTATTTACTAAATTGTTCATAATTTTTGCAAATGTTTCGAGTCCCTCTTGAAATTTTTCAAAAAGTTGTTGGAGGTCATTTCGAATCGGAGTTTCAAAAAAAGGATCTTGTGACCCAAACTAGTAGTTGATGGAGGTAAACCATCAATGAATGTCTTCACTGGTTCGTCGCAAGGCAATGTATTACCATTTTTAATGTGTTGTGCCCAAAGGGAAAGTTTTAAGTCTTATATTGGTTTGCATATGTAAGTTAATGGACTTTTTTCAACGGGGCTGTCCGGAAAAGTAAACTCTTCACTTTAATAAACCGAAATCGGCCGTAAGAAATAAAAATCGAAGTAGATATTAAACAAAATTTTTTTTCTTTGCCTAATATTTTTTGTGAATTGGGTGAACCCCGTTTTTGCCAGTTAAATTTAGAAGGTATGCAAATGGAAAGCAAATTCTTGGCTGCATTTTTATGATTGACAGTCAATGAATAAAATGGAATATGAGCGTCAATAAGAATTAAATAACAATTGATTGGTACTTTCAGGTATATTTTAATATCCATTTGGTAAGAGCCTGAATATTTTCGATTTAACTAAGGTTGATTCCTTCTTTCTTCAGTTCATCGGCATATGTTTTTCTGTAGGTACCCTCGGGATCGTAAACTGCTTCTAGTTCATCCCACCATGCTCTTTTTTCCTTAATAAGGTAGTGTATTATCTTTCTAGCACCTTCTTTTTGTTTCTCATTGCATTTTTCACATCTAGTTTTGAGTGCATCAGGCAAAATCTCTGAAAAAAAAAGTTTTGATTAAAATACCGATAAACAGAATTTTATTTTTAATTTTTTGTTTATTCTCAGTCTGTTTTCCTAAGGTGGAAGTAGAATGACCTATTATGTTCAGGGTCTATTAATAATGAGAAATTATTGTACCTAATGCTATAAAAAAATGGTTTGGCGTGTGAATTCACTATGGGAAAATAATCAAGTTTCGTAACTGAATGAAAATATTTTGAAAAAAGAATATTTTTTCTCTAGGTCTTATAGTCATGCATTACAGTCCACTTTACAGATTTCAGAATGTTTGAATAACTGCCAACTCTGTCTGAACCATGTGATACCAGAAATTTATTTAGAAAAAATCAAATCCTTCCTTTTCCTATTCCACAAAATTAAAATGTGGAAGTGATAAAATGTTATCGAGTTGAAAAATGATATGACAAAATGGTCTGTTCTAGTACATAGTAACAAGGATCTAAAAATAAATTCAATTAAATAGTATATTGTGGTGTTTTTACATTTTTTTAATCACTGAATGAGATGATAAAGAATTAAAAACATTTCAGGAGTGATTAATTTTTTGGAAAGACCTTCTATTACTTCATCGTGACACAAAACAAATGTTGGAAACAGCTACTTCTAGATAAACATTGAATAATACGAAAGAAAAATTCTTTCGAAACAAATATTTGTATATGAATATTGATTTATGCAAAAACCACTTTTTTTCTAATCAGTTTGTAGTCCAAAAATTCATAATGGAATTGAATCTGACATCACTCACAGGATTTCTACAAAATATACTAAATGAAAGGTGAACATTTTACTCACAAGGTACACTGTCATCCTCACTTGTAGACATCGATATTTCATTGTAAGACACATGCCTTAAGGTTCTTCAGTAACAATCTGGATAACATTATAATGTTATCTAGTTTGAGTAGAGAAATATATTTTTTGTATAATTCAGCGTTCGTATAAAAGTATTTGTTTCGAAAGAATTTTTATTTCGTGTAATTCAATGTTTATATGAAAGTAGCTGTTTCAGGAGGGCTTTCTATTCCAGTTGGTGTCTGAAAGTTACTTCGTTGCATGATCTACACATCTACGTATAGAGTACTTCTTTTGAAATTGATTGTTGCTTCCGTTCTTTCTTTGAAAGATTCCCACATTTTTTTGTATCAAGATGGAGTAGTAAAAAGCCAAAAATTTTCTTTTCCAAAAATTACCTCTTCTCGATTTCGAAACCTGGTTTCATTTTGATGAAAACTTTTTTGTTTTGTTTTCATCAACTATCAAAGTTTATTAGTTATTTTTTCATTATTTTCATCTCACAAGAAAAGCAAGACTATATAAATACAACTTTCTGAATGAAATGATAGTAATACATTTTGCAGCAACTTTCTTTGAATGATCATTTCAGATTTTCTCATTCACATAACAGTAAGTTTCCGTTAATTTTGATTTATTTATTTTCAATTTATGGGTGGTTTAAAATATAAATATAAATTACTACCCTTCAATTCATCAAGTTCAGTTTTAGAAATGTGTAATCATCACAAAATGATTAAATAATACAGACAGGCCCAAAACATAATAACAGTTGATTCCCCAATTCATCTGATTCTGTTTTGGATATGTTGTATAATCAAAAAATTTACCTCATTGTTGGAATATAGGAAAAATCACCTTGATCTACAATAAGTATTTTTCATATATTTTTTTCGATGTGAACAGGATTTTCAGCAGATAGGTTATGATGGTCTATCATAAGTACTTTATTCTTGGATCTTAAAGCCATCGTTACTGAAAATTATTGAGGTTTTGACGAGGGGCATTATAACCAAAACATAAACTGCCAATTTGTTAAAAACTTTTGAGAAACTAATTCCATTCGTGAAAGAATACACATGAACATAATGTTGGAAGATGCACAAATATATTTTTCTCTTCTACCACACAATTAACTTAGTAATAGTACCTTATAATCAATGAATCAATAGGAGGTTCAAAAGGTCATTTCAAAATAGATAAAATATAGTAGAAAATTATAACAAAGTACTTATCTACAGTTACAATAAGAATTATCATTTCCTTAGAACAATGAAAGACTCAAATTGGGACTCTTTCACTTCATTATAAGTCCCAGTTCATCTCAGCTAATACTTTCAAGGAGCCAACATTTGAAATCATTTCTGTTGGTATTTGTATTAGATGCACACAGCTTTATATGCATTATATTATGCTAAGCTATAACGAAAAATCATGAAGGAGTTTTAAACATTAGAACAAAACGTTATTGACTGATCTGCTGTAGTTCAGAATATTCTCACTACATTTTCTTATTTCGAAACCCTGGCATAGCACTGCCTTGAAAAGCAAAAAACTATCGTTGTACACACTTTGACTATGATTCCAGCCAGAATAGAGATCAAAGGAAATGAAGATGCTGTATGACATTTTATTGAAGCAATCATTGATACATGGAAAAATGATACTGATACCAAACGATCTAATATAAAAACCTTGAAAAATAAATTATCAGTAAAATCCTAGAAATTGTCATCCAGAGACCGCAAAATATGAGTGATAAAGCAGTTGAGATTCGGATATTCTGATTATATTTATATTCCACTGATAATTGAATATAAAACACAATTTAGGATATTTTGCGATATAATGTCTCCAGTTCACAAAAAAGGTTTATTTTTTCTTTTGTTGCTTTATGGCCTAAGTACCAATTCAGAGATACAAGGAAATATTTGAAATAAAATAAAATTGAAATCTAATCAATTCATCTTTTGCTGATGACCCAAGGAATAATGAATATCTGACATGTCTGAACATTTTTCTTTGCCAAAATATCAAGTAATGGAAAAAATTTGATGAATTTCTCCAGAAAATTCAATTCAGTTTCATTATAGGTTTGAACTTGTCTCTACCTAAATTATTGAGATATCAAAAAACAACATGAATAACTTCAGAAGAGGTATGCATGGCTTCTCAACTCACTTTTCAACTCCTCTCCATCCTTTGTACAATTCTTCTTGCTCAAAAGACAGTCTACGTAATTACGTAATAATCTATCGTTTTTGATAATAGCATCCAAATCTACGTTGTCATATTTGGTGGTATACTTTTCATCTGGTCTGGCGTTCACAAATACGCAAAAAGTAAACATTACACACAAAACAAGAGTAACTTTCATTTTCGAAATTATTTAACGAAATCAGTACAGAAAATGTCTGAAGAAGCGACACTTTCCTCATTTATATGGTTGTATTTAAACAGTAGATGTTTGCAATAATTATTGTAGAGGGGCAATACTTAGAATAAATGTATTGATCACATAAGCAGAAACTATCGATGTGATTCAATCACTATAATATAAACATTTTGAAGTACATGGTTTTTTATAAGATCATTTCAAGTGAATCGATATTAACCTCATGTATAGGTTAATGAATTGAGCTTTTTTCGATTAAAAATATAGTACAGGGAGTGTTCAATATATTGATTTCATTGGATACCAAATTTTTAAAGGGAAGAATAAAATCTAACCTGATAATTGAATAGAAATTGATTGAACGATAGTTGTCAATGATTATGAAATGTGATGAAGGAGGAAAAAGAATACAAATTAACCTGGTGTGTGTTCTACGTTTGGGATGGGTGCTAGTGAATGAGTTAATGATACAGTTTTTTACTGCGTATTATTCATGCGACTTTTTCGAATCTTCGAAAATGGTTCGATTTGTGTAGTTACACTCATTCCCCAAAAACATAAAAAATTGAAAAATATGTTTTTTTTCTGAAAGTAAGTATTTATTGCGAATTTGAATATATTTGAACTGATGATTGATTTTTGTTGTTGTTGTTGTACTTGTTACTGATTAGATAACTAATGACAATGAAAAAATTCATGATGATGTAAATCTTTTTGTTTTAAGATATACTACATATACTCGGGCCTATCACATAGATAGGTTAATCTTATTCCATTCACCGTTTTTTCAGTTAATACGAACCTTAAAAAGTAAGCTGTTGAAATTTTGTGATATTCCACTCATAAATTTGTGAGTTATTGTGCTAAAAGTGACTATTTTTGTTATTTTCAAAATAATGGATGAAAAACAATTTCCTGTTTTGATTTTAAACTGCTTCTCTTGATAGGAAAAATACTGTTAAGAAAAGCAATGCCTTGAAAAGTGTTGAAAGGACTTCGCTCCATCAGAAACGTTGATTTGCTGACTTCAAAACGTCCAAATGAGGCAATAACATCAGAAAACATAAAAAATCCACAAAATCGTTTCGAATGATCGAGAAGTGAAGTTGCGTGAGTTGGTTGATATTGTGAAGAACGTGTTGGCTTTGTATTGCATGAGCATTTGACTATGAGGAAATTCTGTTCAAAGTGGGTGCCGTGAGAGTAATCTGTTGATCAAAAACAAGAAAGTCTTGATAATTCTGTACAGTATTTGGCCATGTTCAAACAAACCGAAATGTTTGCGTCGATATGTGACAATGGATGGAACATAGATCCGTCACGCCACTCCGGAATCAAAACGAACATCATCTCAGTGGAGGGCAACCGCTGAACGTCGTTCAAAGTACCCAAAAGTACAAGACAACGCACCGTATCACAAGTCAATTAAAACAATGGCAGAACTACATGAATTGAACTTCGAATTGCTCTCATATCCACCGTATTTGTTTCCCAGCGATTATTGGCGAAAGTTCTTGAACGTCTTTCATGAATGAAGATGTTATTCATGACCATTCGCTGTACAAAAAAATTCAATGGAAAAATAGTAAAAATTTTCATTCACAGGAAAGTGATAAATTCGTGTGCAGCTTTCGTCAAATTATTTTTTTTATATGAAAACAAGTTACTTATTTCGTTATGCCGTGTAAGTTCGTGTATTTGAGGGTCGATAAACGTTAGATTATTGCTCTACCCTAGAATTGGGGATCAACGACATTTATTCGTACGGTTGATCTTACGTTTATTGCACCATAAACCATGACTGATTAAATTGATGAAAACTCATTTCACGGAAGCCGTACAGGAATTTAATATATCTGCACATAGAGGTCACTTTTCCGAAAATTAAATTTTTCCAATTTTGTTGTTTTGTGTCCAAAATTTTGGATGGCATTTGGTTAGGAAACATTTCAGTCCTAATTGATTTTTGACGTTTTTCATACCATTGATATTATAATATATTAAGCAAAGGACACTTACGGCTGATACTCATCTTTCACTTCAAGATTTTGAGAACTATCAAATATTCATAATAATAATTGAACAATTTTCACAAATATTTCTGAAAATTGTTTGAATATTATCAAGAGTAGCAGTAACGGGTCAGTCCACTCATAAGCTATCATATACGTGTTCGTGGTTGTTTATTAAATTGTAATTTTTTAGATGTGTTTTGCCAAATATATCAAATGGCGTTATTTTTTTATAACGTTTAAAATATTGTAAAAATTGACGACACATTTCCTGTATAGAAACTTGGTTGGATTTTTCTCGTTATCATTAATTACAATCAATAAATAAAAAATAAATGACTTTTTCATACAAATTATCAAATTATAAAACAACAAAAATTAAATGGAACTCCGTGGTAACTTCATTGATTCCAGTGGCGCATTTGCTTTTTCAGCTGCAGGAAAATCGGGAAAACCTGCAGCACCACATCATCTGAAGATCTTGATCTGCCAATGTCCTCTCTCTCATAAAACAAAATGTAGGAT
>WOGP01004838.1:705-13646 GCA_015342065.1 Leptinotarsa undecemlineata
ACTATAGATCAGTCGCTTTGCTATCAGTGATATCAAAAATCATGGGGAAAGCCGTAAACCCCCATATCCTTAAATATTTGGAAGGCTTTAACATCTTGAGCGATCATGAATATGGGTTTCGGAAACAAATATCAACAGGCGACATTTTACCGTATGTCACTCATATTTGGAAGAATGCAATCGAGAAACATGAAGAATCAAGAGCACCAGGAATAAAATATCTCGATCTTGATTTTTTTTAATGTTCACCCCATCTCCACCCCCTTAGACGACCTGAAAAACTCGGAGGTAAAGTTCATGTTGTTCAATTGATTAACAGGAAAAATATATCTCAATCTTGTAGATGTACAAAGGCAATTTACATCCTTATTTTTCAGTTCTTTGGGATTTGAATAACTTCAAACCCGCAGCTATTAGTCATATTATATTAAAATTGACTGGTTTGCCAAATGTTCAAAATTCTCTATCTCCAACATATGAATCAAAGAGAAATATTTTGAACCCTCTGTTTGATAACACATCATTAGGGATTTGAGACTGAGACTTACAAATCAAGAATTGGGTGGATAATCCACAGGAGTCAAATAAAAGCTTTGTTCAGTCAGCATCTAAATCATAAAATAAAGTTATTGATATAGTTTTGAATAATAACGCACTCAAAACAACACATCATTCATATTAATGAGTAAATATTAGTGTTGAATTGGCCCTGTATATAGTATAGACCTCAGTAAAATTTCCTTATCGGTATTAGGAATCGCACCTTGAAAGGTGAGACATCCTTAATCCTCAGCCCGAATGAGTTTCAACTGTTGAGGATTGTCAATGATATGGAAAAGAAACACATATACCTGATTAAAATTATTCATTGCTACCTAGGTATATTTTTTATAAAAGGTACTCGAAAAGGTATGCCCAGGTCTCATTTTTGGAAGGGTAGGAATAATTTTAATCTCATGAATAAATTTACATATCTTTTCACAATTTCTTCATTGAAACAGTAAAATTAGATTGTATACTCTCAAGGCAAGTCTATATTTTATATGAAACAGTCTGTATATAGGTACTTTGTTGTTTGTTGTCATTACCAAATGTATTCAATACTATAATCCTTTTTTGACAGCATCCTCAAAATCAACTAGATAAAATGAAAAAGTAAAATACGCACCTTGTTATGAACAAAATCATTCCACAAAAACATAATAGAAGTGCGAGAACAGAAAAAATGTTCGAAAATTCCGCCGCTGACATTAGCAAAGTAGTCATTGTTTTCAACACCATATTATTCACACTCAGTTAACAACATATAACATATCACTCAATTCTTATTCGATCCGGAGAGCAAGCAGAAACTACAGAAAATATCGAAAATGATCGGACTTTTACATTCCCCCTTTATTTTGGTTTGGCAATTGGCATTGACCACTGTCAAATAATTTGACACCTGACGTGACGTAAACACTAAATTCTGACAGAAGTTCGAGAGAGTGGAAACGCGACGTTGCCGATTCCTTGTATTTTCCTGTAAATATTCCACTTATGTCTCAAGTCGTCAAAAACGTTTATTCAATTTTGGGTTAAAACATAGTTAGGTTGTATTGGGGTTATGAGGGGGGGCCTTGCTATAAGTTTACGCCTCTTCAGAGTTCACTTATTCGCATTTTCATTGAATAAAAAAAAATCGAAAAATGTGTATGTTTCTTTAAAAACTATGTGCCCTTTTCCCATTTATTTTCTTTTCCACAATCTCTTTCAATTTCAAGATTATGCAAGGTTGTACCTACAGCCAAATACTGAGAAACTCTTTTTTCCACTTGAAACGACAACAAAGTCTAGGGCGGGAATGTAATTTCACAGTATTATTGTAGGTACTATTTGTTCAATAAAATTTCTTGTTATGGTAATGAGTGTATATAGGTCCGAAAGAAAGTTCTATCAGATACACCACTCAGAAAGAATACATAATAGACACGTCTTTCAGGCTAATTAATCATATTACGATGCCATCATATTACGATTATCGATAGCCAAGTGCAAGGATGGGCAACAGTTGGTTGCAAGAAGAACAAATTTACAGAGAAATCAATAGAATCCAGCTGCACATATTTATAGGTTTGGTAAGAAGATCTGTATTCACAACAAAACTACTTAAATGATATTCGATATCAGAAAAACATTTTAAAATATACCACTGATTGAAAATTATTTTAAAAAATATGACATTGTGTGTTAATTCCCATTTCAATTACTAACAATTTCTCGATGAATGTTAGCCGTTATTTAACAAAACTCCTTGAAAAACCGTCACTTCAGCCGAGGTATATCTTGACTAAGCACGTTTTTATTGTTAATTTTTTTCTTCTTACGGCACTTTGATAGGGTTAATAAGTCCTTTCGTCTGATGGGACACCTATCTATTATCTTGTCCCTTCTTCAATCGTTTTTTTACCCTTCCCCACGCAATACTACATAATTTTTCTAACCCAAAAAATATCAGAATTTTGAACAAGAGTAATTTTTTGGGGATTTACTTAATCTCCCACAACTTGAAATAAAAAAAATTAAGTTATAGCGTATATTTTACAATGAAAAATGTACTATTTTACACCTGTATAAATTTCTCCATAACTTTTTTGTTGTTTTCAGATTGCAGAAGATGAACATTCTCAGAAAGGTTGATAAAAAACTATACTTGATGAGTCTATATTCAAATGATTGTAGCTTGCATCTGTGATGCATGAATACTATATGTATTCATGAATACTACTATTCTAACAGGGAAGTTAAGACAATAAATTCTTCACTTTGAGTTCTGCAAAACACTTGTTGTCTTCACAATTTCTGAATCATAAGGCAACTAGAGTAATTATCGGATATAAACTAATATTAAATTTCGATACATATTGATGTTAATTCAATTCAATAACTGGCAACGTTGTTTGACACTTTATGAAATGACGACAGTAAACGGCTGATTCTGTTTACGTTTTTGACGTTTATTCAATATTCAAATTAGTACTCCCGAATTTCAGTTAATTACAAGTATACCAACATGTTACCAGTAATAGTGCAATATTCAATAAAATAGCCCTCGTTCATCACATTCAAATGCGTTCATCAGTAAGCTATATTTTGTCAAGCAGCACAAGTGAGCCTAACATGTCTCATCCAGATTACGAACAGTATTCACACGACCATGCAGCACTCCTGGTACTCGTGAAACACATCGGATCTCAGCTGAAACCTAAGACGTTCACGAAATTTTATGACCGCATATCAAAGTTGAATGCTGTTAAAATAACAGATTCTACAGGTGCTGTAAGAAACATTTTAGTGCGTTACATCAGAGAGCACCCTGTCGAGAACAATGACTGGGGAGATTTTCAGACACACAGGCGCTTGTTAGGGCTGATTTCTTTAGGAAAGTATGATTCTCAGCAAGAACTCAACGAGATATGTAGGGTCCATGAGAGTTTCAAAGTTAAGTATAATACCACATTATTCGACTCCAGGTGTATTTTATTTGGCCCCACAAAAGATTGCGAGTCGTCTCCAGACGATAATCCCAGTTCAAGCAGTTCGGGAGATAGTGAAGGTAAATCAGATAATGCAGTGGAAAAATTCACCACTCCCAGTAATTTCAAAACACGAGCATTGTTTTATGATCCACTTTCACCATGTGTAGACCTAGAAACACAACTGAACGAGTTCATCAACTCCCTGTTTTGGGTCCTTGAGTCAAAAAGGTTGGAACGCTCAAGGGAGAAGCTTGAGAGGGTTTCCTTACTATTAGCTCCTTTTGAAAAAAAAGACTTTGTGGGACTGGACATGGAATCAAGAAATAACAAAAAAAGATGTACCGGACGCATGACAAAACATCTAGGAGATCTATGTTTGCAGGCAGGATTATTGGCGGAAAGTTTAGCTTACTACGCCCAAGCTGCAGAAATTTTGAAGTCGGTTAATGATTGGTTATGGCTTGGTGCTGCATATGAAGGCTTGAGCGCAGCTTCAGCTTTGGTTCTCTATCCTGAAATGCAGAGAAATGTACCGTTGCATAGAAATGCAAGTTTGCAAGAAGGATCGCCTAGAAAATCGAGCCAAGCTTCACCTGCTACTGCTATGGTGGTCAAGAAAATGATAGCAAATGTGATGGTCCCTGATGATATATCAAAACGTTATCGAGAGGCCATTATTCATTACAGCAAATACCAAAACGCTGGAATTATAGAAACAGAGGCCAGCTTCAAAGCAGCTAGAATTGCAGTAGAACAAAATCACGCCCTTCAAGCTGCAAGCTTTTTACAGAACGTGGTATATATCAACTTGACCCTATCAGAACAAGAAAAAATTCAACGGTTTGAAACTCTTGCTGACCTATATTCACAGATTGGTTTTGTCAGGAAAGCTGCATTCTGTTTGAGGTTGGCTGCAACTAGGTGAGTGATTTGTTTTGTATGTTCTTTTCGATTCAAACCATGCCAAGTTGTTAAAATCATGGAGACTTATCTTGCATGTTTGAATATCTACTTATTTTTCCATTTGTTATATCAAATAATCAGAATTATAAAAAGGTAGTACAATAAATTTTCTATGTTCAAATTGCCGAAAAAAGTAACAGGTGAAAATTAAGCATATATCTCTAACTATGATTGAAAATTTTTGAAAATATTTGGCATCTAGCTTGAAAAGTATGTGGTCATGTTCCCTTTAGCTTTTAAACTTTCTACACAATATCAGAAATTTTTTTCGTATTGCTTCTCGCAAGCGACGCATAACTTCAAGATAATACTCCTTATTGACCGTACGACCATGTGGCAAAAACTCCTGATGCACTACGCTACGGTAATTTGAGAAAACAGTGAAGACAACCTTGACATGTAATCGAACATAACGTGCTTTTTTCCGTCTTGGCTCTTCCATTGGGACTATTGGACTTTGGTTTCAATGTTATAACCATATACTCATGATTTGTCACCAGTTATGACCCTTTCAAGCAAATCTGGATCGCCGTTGACGTTATTCAACATTTCCTGAGCGATGCTCATACGACGGTTTTTTTGGTAAAAATTCGGCAAGTTCAGAACGAATTTTGCTGCCACACGCTTCCTACCTAAAATTTCCGAAAAAATTGAATGGCATGAGCCAACCAATATTCAGTAAACATTTTTCTTCTGTAAATGCATTGGACTCTAATACTGGAAAATATAAGATAATCATCCCAACTTTTCTTGGTTCAATATGCCTTGTGAGCTTTTTTTTCGATTGCCATTTTCTTCAAATCATTGTCAAACCAGCAGAGAAGTCGAACAGAGGAAACAAAATTTTGTATAGTAATAAACAGAATCATATTCTGAGAATATCATAAAAAAACGAAAACTTGGTTAATATAAATTATGGAGCCAAGATAAAAATCCCAAAAAAAAATTAAAATCAATACCAGCTAGATAATAGTTCAAATCAACATAATTTGGTTTCCAAAACACACTATGCCTGTCTGAATCTTTTGACAAATAAAAACCTGTTACTCGCTGAATAGCAAAAACTGCAAATTTTTTTAAACTTCAAAATTCAAATAGATAAGATAGTTTTGATAAGGTAGAAGTAAATTTTGCTCTTTCTGAAAATATATTGTTGGCATCGAAAGTCCCTTTTCAATGAGGCATCAGTAGACCACCATTGATTACTTTTTAAAAAATTGGGCGGTAACATCCCAGCTTAGAGTTGGTTTTCCTAATGAACAAAACTATAGTGTTTTTGGATTTATATGAAAAGTTCATTCAGTGGCATTTTCAACTTGCGGTACGTTTTTGATGACCCACTCTGTATGATTTTCATATGATGCAACACCAATTTTAGGTATGTGTCACCTCAGAATCCAGCTCCAAATTGGGGTCGTTGCTACGCGTTAATGTTACAGAGTTTACCGGGACATAATCTCACTTTAGATCCCGTTGAAATGAGGGCAGCTAATCAAGGATGGCCGGCGTTACAGATTCAGTTGATTCAGGTAAGAACTTATCTAATAATCGAATGAGGTAGGCTATTAGCATTCTTATAAAGCAATTGTTTAAGTGTTTTGTTAAGGGATTTTTAACTGTAACTAATTTTAATGTATACGAACTATAACTATAACTCAAATGTTTTCGGACCACAAGACATCAAGATATATTTTCAATATAGTAATTTCGAGAACATGCTCAGCAGAAACATCTGGTACAGACAAAAGTCTAAAACCGAACATGGAATGTGAGCTGGAATTTACTATGCGGGGGTCAATACATATCAGTCTTCCAAGCTGAATTATAGCAAGGTGCAAGAAACATTATTTGAAGGCCTGAACGAAATGAGCGAATTACTCTTTTTACAGGCAGGACTGTACTTGGGGCACTAATGAACCCAAAAGTTATATTGAGACTGTGAAAAACAGGAAACTGTCATACAGATAGAGATCGATTCTATACTGGATGCCTGGATACTCAGGTATCAAAAGTAACCATACAAAGCTGATAAATCTGCCAGCCTTGGGGTACTAACCAGATCAGGAAGTGAAACTTTGATCAACTCCTCATGACGCTAACTTGGTTAGCAGTGCTTTATTTGTATCTCTGTAGTAGTTTGCATCCTAAATCGTCTGTTCCACGGTTGTACTTCCCCCAACAACAAGGAGGTTGTGGACTTTTCAGTTTGGATTGTCTACGTGACACACTGGTAGTAGATGGAGCCTGTAAAGTTATCAGGAGCTCGGATACTCATCTCTGCATGGTTCACTCGAGCGGCTGATGGACTCGATTTAGTTTTTGACACTGAACGAAGTGATCATAACTCTGTCACCAAGTTAGAACCCGTTCAGCAAAAAGCCCACATATAAACTGCAGAGATCACTTCACTCCTGTGGCAACACAAGGATAAACCAATGCATGGGGTTTTCTTCATCATCAAATACCTCGGCTTATCAAAGCACCTTCGCTTTCCTTAGATCTAGTGGGCTGAAGTCAGAAACCGAGCGGTTCATCATGGCAGTCTCGTGATAGGTATAGAAGTTCGTGACACAAGGTGCAGGGCCTGCTCCGAGGCACCTGAGATCCTAACTCATCTGCTGCCACCATGTCCATCATATGCAGTTTCAGCCTATATCCATTGACAGAACGTGGCCCATTTATAGCACTTTTACTATATTGTCGGTGTTGCCCAACGCTCAGGGGGTTATTAAATCCGTTGTGGGAAATGAGATGTGCCGTATTTATTGGAATTATTCATTCCTCACCGTCAGGCTTATACAGGCTAATAAGACTGATGTAGTTCTTTTCGATCAAGAGAGCAAGATCATATTTGTCATGGAGATTTCAGTTCGTAGTAAGGCGAACATCGTCCGAAAAGAGGAGGAAAAACGGATGAAGTGTCGAGATTTTCAATCCCAAGATCATGCCGGCCGCACCATGGCAGAAATCTTAGCCAGACAAATGCAGAAGGCTGTCATGCATAGCTCACTACGCTTGCTTAGGGCATATATTCTCGGACCCAATATTCCCACGGTCTGGGTGAGTGGTCATTGATTGATAATGTATCGGGGCTACGGGCCCGACCAGCGGAACCTTGTTGGAAACAATATTGCCTTTATTACACATAAAGTTAAGATAACAATTTAAAAATAGTATATTATAGAAACATATAATGAAATATAAATAAACTGCAGGGAAAAAGTGTATGCACATAAATTTAAAAAATACACTTCAAGTATTCCTATTAGATCAGAATACATGATTAGAATCAATTTACTTTCATTTTGACAGGTAGAAATGTTATATATTGCACAACATATTTTGGATTGAATAATTCACCACCATAATAACATGAAAACTGACACTAAATTAACTGTTTCGAGTAGCATTTGAACTGAAAACTGAAGTTCACATTTTTTCATAACAAGCACAGCTTGTAAAATGGATAAAGCAATGACTGTTAAAATGTTATTCCGATTTGAGTGAATATAAAGATTTGATCTTACCGAGACACCTAAGAGTTTTTTTTTGTAATGTCTATCATGTATAAATCTATACATGTCTATATGTATAAATGTCTCATTTATTTTTCTTTTTTTCTCATATTATTTCATATTACAATATGTAGGCAATACCGAAAATATCATTTATTGGTATACCCTCGTGATGTATCATATTTATTTTAGTCTCTGGTATCTAGTAGCCTCCTTGCAGTGAAATATGCAGAGTTCATAATGAAATGTGAACTATATAACTATTATGAAGTAAATAACTTAAATGTAATGGGTACTTTTTTTTATAAAATATCCAGAAACTGGATAATGTTGATTGTTCATTTATTTTCCTTAGGAGTTGGTAGTTGCTGCAAGACGTACAGGAAATTCAGCGTTAGCCACTAGACATATGACATTTTTATTACAAACCATGTGGAACTATCTGAGGTTGGTATTTGTTCAAATATGAATTTATTTGATTGTATCATTTTGAAAATAAGGACACTTTAAGAGCGCTTCACCATTGATGTTAAAAGAAAAAAATAAGAAAGAAACTTAGGAGTCCCATAGACCAACTGCGTTGCATTGAAATGATGTTGATGATGAAAAAATTGAACATTTCAATAGGTTTATCTTCTCTGCTTTCAATAAAAATGCTCTTTTTGTTAAGAGAAGAGTGATCAAGTCGTCTGCAACTAGGCTAACAGAATACTTTGAAATTTGAAAAAATGAAAGCGACAAGGCGTTTCATAAATTCAATAAAAAAGTGAAACAGCCTTAAAAATTGAAAAGACCCTGATAAACATAAACTTCATTTCTTGAGATTTATGTACATGCTGATTTAAGCATTCATTTTTCCATTTTTGTATAGAACATTTCTAATATTTGTGACGACAAATTTAACTTCTATAACAACTCAGCTCGTGATCTTTTTTTGATCACTATCGAAGAGCCTAACAAGTCTTTACATAGCATCCGCATTAATGCCTTTCTGGTTAATAATATAAATGTAAAAATTCTAAAAGCCCATCCATTGATCAATATATGTATTGAAAAATCTCACTTTCCTCTGCTATGGAAAAGCTCTATTGGTATACCAATCCTTGAAAAAAAAACAAATCTAAAGATTTTTCAGATAGATTAAAGAATTATAAGTTTGCTTCTAGCATTATCAAAGATTTATAGGAATTTCTTGTATTCTCAAAATTATTATTTCATATCTAATTGATTCTGATTGCCTGTGTGGTTTCAGACCCAGCAGGAATACTGAAATTTCTCTAACAATCGTAACTATTGACAATTTAACTGCCCATGCTATCCAGCGTTTCAGTGCTGCTGACTTTTCCAAAGCATTTGAAACCATTAATCATGAGCACCTCTGTGCTGAATTGAGATATTATGGTTTTGATGAATCTTCCTTATTTCTTATGATGAATATCATGTAATTGGCCACACTCATCCTCTATTGACATACTTTCTGGAGTCCTTCAAGTATCGATACTGGGTCTCTTGCTTTTCATTGTATACACATCTGACATTTTGAAGAATATTGATCATTGTGAAGTACAAGCATTTGCAAATGATACACAGCTATATACCACTGTACATGCTGTTTTGGGCGAGTGCATTGGTTTGGGATGTGGGGGTTGAGCAAACCGGCCATCGGATGCCTGCTTCCACGTAGCCCCGCTGGATATGGGAATGCCAGAATCACTTGTGTTTCTGTTATTCCCTAACTGAATGGCATCCCAACGATGGCTTAATTCTAAGGTGTGTGTATCCGTGCCAAGAGGATGAATGACACTGAGCCTATCAGCTGTCTCTACGGAACCTTCGAGATACCGGGCGCCCTCTCGTCGTAGCATCGCCTTGTCATGGTAATGCGGGGCTAGCTACTCGTAGGACATTTATGGACAGAGTAAACCTAAAAATTCTCTCTGACGCTGAGTCCACAGAGGAGATGGATGTCGAGCTTACGACTCCAACTGACCTTCCTGTAAATTTAGATCAGGAGCGAATCTATAGAAATGGATGTTGAGCATATGACTCCAACTGACCTCCCAGTAAATTTAGATCAGGAGCAAGAGCTTCTCAACTCTCCAACTCCTTATCCAATGACTGACTCTAAAAAAAAGATTTGGTGGTGCAGCCAGGAAACGACAGAGTCGTTCCTCAAGAGTACCTTATGAAACCGCCTTGCACAAAATTCTTGAGCGGCGTTCGCAGAATCTGTCTCAGGTGGAGGAACAAACACCCCATGAGCAGGTTAGCAAACGTTTGCGCTCAAGTGATGATTCACCAAAACCAGAGGCAAAAAGCCCTGCACGGTTGAATCTAAGGCATCGTCAGGTGTACCTGACGTGCAAAAACACTCATATGAGAAGGTTGTCGCGGATATTGAGGTAGGAATCTTGAACCTTGACTATCCGACTACCTCATTAACGATGAAACAGCAGAGCACATACTTTGTGCCTGCCCTGCTGGGGATCGAATCAGGTTTTCATAGAGTTCGGCAGAGTAGTAATCTTACCTGAAAGACCACTCACCACACAAACTAATCGGCTTCGTTAAGAAGCTGGGATTATTTGGTCGAGTGTGAATAGGTGTAGGCCACAATAAACCCTTGCGGGTTGCGGTAGAAGATCGAATAGACCCACTCACTTTGGACCTAACCTAACCTAAACACATGGTAAAGAGACCGGACAAAAACCGAATATGGGACAGGATCTGGAATTTATTGAGCAGAAAAAAATTCAGATTTCAGTTACCTGCTCGGTTAATACTCATCAGTCTTCCAGGATGAAATGTATGCAATATTATAATGTACAAGGACATTAATTTGAGGCCTCAACGAACAGTCAGCCTGCATTTGGGAACCTGATAAACCCAAAAGTAACATCAAGACTGAAAAAACTGGCGGACAGGAATAGACCGACTAGATGCCAGGATCCTCAGGTATCATAAGCAACTAAAAAGGTGATAGGTGTGCTAGATACAGATCATCAATCCAATATATAGGACTTGAACAAGCTTTGGAAATACCAAAATCTTTGGTAGAAACCAAACTGGGAAGTGAGTTGATAAGAAACAAAGTGTATTGACAACGGAAGAACTGCTTATATGAAACATGTATGGGGTCAGAAAAATGTTCTTAGACAGCTACTCACTGAACTTTGCCACAGAGAGGACATCTGAACAGAGTAGGGCTGTACAATGAAGACGTCAACTTCAGAGGTAAAGGCATAGAAAACAGCTCATGTTTTGTATAAATATGAGGCACTGGAATACAGGAGGCACCCATCATCTCCAAAGAAATATGATAAACAACCAACAAGGGACCTGTATGAACGTTAATTATCTATACAGTACAACACTTAGAAATTTCAAACACTCTTTGCTTTCTACTGTTTTTCCACTGATAGTCAGGTGCAGATCACAATCTGGCCTGTTACTTTTCAGAAAAAAACAAATGTATGGAATTATAAGCAGTATTAGCTTTTTGGTTAGTTGACATTAGGATATTCGTATCATCCACATAGAGAATGATTTGATCAACTGTAGCACATTTCCTCTTCAGATCTCTCAAAAAGGTAATGAAAAGCATCAATCTATGTATGGAGCTTTGCAGAACTCCTCGTTATAATAGTATTGAACATGCTTGGAAAAGTTATTGTAAAATGTAACACTTTTTGTGGTTTTGTAAACTGTTAAGTGAAAATCTCACAATGAAGCTTTATTTAAATATAATAACATATAATAGATTTTCATCAAGTATTGGTCAATTCCATCACATATCAGAACCCCTACCTCAACTCAGTATCAGATTTTGCAGACCCAATTAGCAGTTTGTTGAAAACTTTTCTATGCTTTTGCTTATGCTAGAGATACATCATTGCTTTCAGTTTTGGTCATACATGTCGAAAGCTCGACTGAAATCATCAAAAAATCCTATGAGATGCTTTCTGTTATTGAGTGCACCATGTATATAAAATATTGACCATTTTTGATAGGTGGATTCATCCGATATTGCAGTAGACAGACCGTTAAATATATGAAATATGAAGGTTCTTGAAAAGCTCGAGAAGTTCTAAGAAAATATGAAAGTGTATATGGCAGAAGTTTTTGCTAAAAATTGTCAAATTTTGTAATTTGTTTTTCATGTCATCGTTGTATAGCTACTTCAGTTGTAATGAAAAGAGACGTTTATTTGAATGTACTTGACAGTGTTTCTTGTTGTCTGTTGGCGAATCAAACTCCTATTGTCTAACATTGTTAATAGATTCAATAAACCTACAAGATAAATTAATTTTAAAAAAATGTGTTCTAGAGACTGGTCTGGAAAATCTACAAGATGTCATTTAAAATTCCATTTAAACTAGAGACTATATTCGAGTGTTCAATTGTTGAAGATATCGGCATCAATGAACAGTTGAATAGCGACTTGTACAATAAATTCGTTTTGACCCTTTATACCTATGTGACATTGAGCCAATATGCAATGCAGTGTTTTTCGACTTTGGTAAGGCAAATAAATTCATAAAAATTTACCATTTAAATAATTTGTGTGATCAAAAATAATTCCCATATTTTCAATTATTACTGATGTATTCTGGTATCATACTATAGTAGAACCAATAATGATTGAGAGTAAAGCGCGTTGTAATATCTAAATTTTACGTTACCAGTTTATAGCAGAATCAAAATATAGTAAGCAGTAGAATTGTAGGTTGTGGCAAATTATAGATAATACACAATACTAGTACGATTAAAAGGTATTATTTATGACAAAAATCAATAATGAGCTTGTAATGAGTAATACTTATACATTTCCTGATTACTGATCAGTTAAAATTCATTATTTTCTGTATAGTGTTAGATATTTATTACAACTAGTGGCAACGCTGTACGCAACGATATTTCTGTCTTTGTCACTTTACCGTAACTT
>WOGP01004839.1:0-13645 GCA_015342065.1 Leptinotarsa undecemlineata
AAGATATTCATGGATATAATAAAGAAATAAACACTCCATGTATATTCCATTTGCGAAAGTAAATACTGCTTATTTTGCTCCCATGTGGCCACGAATTTTTAACAAACTCCCAGATATTATTAAGCAGCATAAGAATGTGAGACATTTAAAAAGAGATTTGAAACATTTTTTATTGGAGAAATGTTTTTATTCGCTTTCCGAATTTTTAATAGAAAATTAATGAATGTGACTACCTTGTCTTAAATTCATATTTTATTTTTTTAAATACTTTTAATAACCTTAGAATTAGGCTTGACAATTCCCATGCATATAACTGTCAACGGGAAATAAAGATTTATTATTATTATTGCCCAAAATTTTCGAAAAAATTGCATGTCATTGGTCAAACGTTTATGCCGACATTCTTAGCAACTTCTCTAAGAGTGATTAGACGATTCTCTATAACAATTTTCATTACTTTCTCAACATTTTCATCGGTTATTGTTCTCCTGGGGTATCGACCTTCTGTGAAAAGCTTGTACCCCTTGTGAATACATTGTGACTCAGAGTACAATCACCAAAGGGCAATGTCAATATTTCAAATATTTTTTAGATAAAATTTGATGTAAATTCTTTGATCCATTTTTTTCGATAGCAGAAAATCTCCGAACATGCAAAATACTCCTAACTTTTATTCTCCTCACCAACAAAGTAAACATGCTGAACAGCCGAAACTGTGAACATATGTTCGAAAGAGTGCAACAACATAGAAAAATCACTAATCGAATGTACGTAACCCGGCAAATTTTAACATTTACCTTATTTTTTCAACAGTCTACACATTTACCAAATATTATTCGTTTACGTGAACAGTTACAGTTTTATAAGCTCTAATTCATCAACAACTTGTGCTATTAAAAATATTAAATATTCCAATTCAGCATACTTCACGTTATCTATAATTGTCAAGTTCATATTATACCACTTTTGATATTAACGCCGTATTGGTCTAATTTTGAACTTTGGTCGTTAAATAGAAGACACTTTTTCAGCTAAATCCCCACTTGGGATGGTTCTGCTTACCTCTACCCTCCATAATGTAATATTTAACATTTATATGTAGATTATGTTTTTTTGACACACCACTACCACACCACTAAATCTTCATTTGCAGTTCGTTCAACTATCATCTTGAATTATATTGTACAGAAGAAACCAGGGAACCACTTACAATTTCTAATTCTAAAGTTGAATTAAGGTATCTCTATAAATGAGTTAAAGTAATACTTCTTTCAGATTCCGTCAGTATATTTTCAAGGAAGAGATAGTCTTCACTGTTACCACATATATCAAACAAACATCTTTTGCTGAAACCATTTTCAGATTATTTACATCACCAGGAAATCCAATAGTCTACTTTATATATACAGTTAATGGTTCTGTCGGAATTTCTATGAGTTTAAATTATTTGGAAAATAGTACTTATATGTCTTTGCTATTAGATCAGTTCTCATTAACATGAGTTATTCAACGCTTCATTTAGTTTATGTTGATTTCATAATCATCGAAAATAAAAAGGGAGCAGATCTACCAGCGCAAAAATATAAACTTTCATTAGAAATATATTTACGAGGTTAGGTGTTTGGCCTTGTTAACATTTATGTAATTCTCGTGAAATACTGATCCAGATTCCCCAAACCCAAGGGAACTTTCTCCGAAAAAATTAATAAATATATGATAAAACACACTGTCTCAGGTGATACTTCATCTGCGCGCATCCGATATCCTAGGTTGATATAATTTTGAGAGATTGACTGCAGGGAAATTTAAAGTAATTAGGTAACGTATACCGATATCGTTCCGGCAATGTGAAGTGAGTAAAACTACTTTCTGTTTTCATAGTAGGAGTGAATTCAGAAGGAAATTTTATATAAGAGCAAGTTAAAAGTTTGGTGCTATTTTGTGAAATTTTTGGTGCTGTTATCACAGGTGAGTTCAATGTTTCAGTGCATCACTTTATAGTTCTGAAGCACACTTATTTTTTTATTGCCATACATCCTTTGGACGTATTTAAAGCATTTCAGTTAGGAACTTGTTATCGGTTTCGGACGTTTCGGACTTCATTTGACAGATGAATGGTAAATGTAGTTACAATTATTATACCAAAATTATTATGAAGATGCTCAAGTATAATTATCTTCTATTTTAATACTATAATAACATTCATATTTTCATGATTTGCCCGACCTAAACTCCTTCAATAATTTCGGTTATAAGAGAAATGAAGAATATTCTAAAATATTCTTCAAGCCTGATAAATTTGGCGAATTTGGGGATAATAAAAAAAATTGCTGGTAATTTTTTGAGAGCAATAAAAATCGAATTGATTTTTCAATGGATTTTATTCATTTTTCAATATTATACCAATACAAAACGTAACCATTGAAAATTAAAGAATACGAGTAGGATCACCATCATGAAATTTATGTCTCTTGATGGCAATTTTGGTTTAAATAATGATTTCATTCAACATGTGGCCATGTGACATGTGTATGGAAGAAACACATGTGTTTATGTGACGAAAGATGTACCAGGTAAACAATTCTACATTTTGTATATGTTCGGTCAAGAGGCTAAATACAAATTAATTTTCAATCAGGATCAATTTTTATTTGAAATCGCATTATTAAAGAGAAATGAAAACTAGAATTCAACAATTGTTATTTTTCAATGATTCACCAAACAATCTTTTGATTATGATAATCATACTTTAACCATACCATGGTTTGCTCATTTGAAAATGGTCTAGCTATAAAAGATTAGATATATTTTTGCGGTGAATTTATACTTTCTTATTTTTATTCAAATCGCAAGAGGAAAAAATAAATACATACAAAATACTTATTCAACAAAAGTCATTTTTGTGGAGGAAAGTAAATTTTTTATCGACCTTTTTGGAGTATTTTCA
This sequence comes from Leptinotarsa undecemlineata, assembly GCA_015342065.1. Lineage (NCBI taxonomy): Eukaryota > Metazoa > Arthropoda > Insecta > Coleoptera > Chrysomelidae > Leptinotarsa > Leptinotarsa undecemlineata. The sequence continues at coordinate 2,948 of WOGP01004839.1, forward strand.
GCTTCCACAATCTGAAATATATGAAAATTATAATGGATAATTGTATACACGTGTAAAATGATCAACTTATTATTTCACCCCGATAAGGGGAAAATTGTACTTTATGGGATATTCACAGATTTTTTCTGGGATGATACTACATTATGGTAGAAATTCAAAACAATTTTTTTTTGTCGAACTCGATTAGTTTTCGAGATATCAAGTATCAAAATGGCGTTAATTTTTTCAGCACTGACATTTTAAGTATTGAGATGAAGAAAACAACCGAACAAAAAAATTACAGCCGCTTTCTGTGTATGAAATAATATAATAATAATAACATAATAATATCTTTATTTACCACTTATAATACAATTTGTATATATGGTACGTCAGCCAGAAATTTCACATAGATAAGTTAAAAAACTAAAATTTAAATGTTAAAATATAAAAGATAATATATGAAATATAAAGCACACAGGTATATTTATGTAAACATAAGGTACCTAAAACTTGGTACCTAAAAATAGATCGACTTTGATATTCAAACACTGACTTAAAAAAAATTTAAAGAATTCATACGGATTTCCGTGATTTTTTTCTATGATGATTGTACATAACGGTAGAAATTCAGAACAATTAAGTTTTTTCGGCCTCAATTAGATTTTTGGAAATATAACCTATCAAATGATCTATGACGTTATAATTTTTTTCACAAATGAAATTTTAAACATTGAAATTTAGAGAGAGAACTAATCAAAAAAAAGACAATCGCAACAAATGCAATGACATATAATATTCTAAAAGGAACGTATTTTCGAATATTTAATTTGAAAATTAATTTAAAAAACCATCTAACCTGACCTCCGAATTCTGAAGGGAACGTATTTTCGACTATTTCATTAAAAATACATATATCTTCGACATTGAAATTGACCTGCGAATTCGAATATTTAATTAAAAAAAAAATAAATGTTTCCTCAACATCTAACCTGCCCTCCGAATTCGAAAACGAAAGAATTTTTGAATAGTTAACTTTTCACAACATCTGAAATCATTCCACTATCTGAAATATATGAAAATTATAACAGATACACATGTAGAAAGAGCAGTTTTTTCAGTTCACCCCGAAAAGTTACTGTATAAATTCAAAGTATTTTTCGCAAAGAAAAATGTTCCATTTATCAGCAACTTCGTCGTATTCAATAATTTTGCCTAATAAAAAAACTAAGAAATTATACAATGTTCATCTTAACCTTTCGGATGCTAAAACCTGCCTTCGTATTTAGAATTGGACAAATTTAAGTTTATATGCAATTTTTTCTTCACTGATTATTATTATTTCTCAACTTGTTCGACAGATCTCAAAGAAGTTGTGAAATGTGAATTATTTCAATGTTGTTGATTGACTACAGAAACATTCGATGTAGTACAAGGTGTTCTCTGATATGAGTCTGTTGATATTTCGCCACTATCCATAATTTTCTTCGAAACGTCTAGTCAAGTGTTCGAAATACACTTCTCTCCAAATATGACAACATACATACGCTGATTCTTTTGAGTTTATGTCTCTTAGAGTCAGGTTTATTAGCAATCATTCTCATCTTGTTCCATTCAATTCGATATTCATCGTCTGATTTTAAAATGTGTTCCGACAATTTTGATCCTGTTATTTTCACGTACTTTCAATGGTCTCGAAATTTCACCAATATACAAGAACAAGTTATCTCATAAATGCAATTTTTTATTTTTTCTTCTGTGTTGTTAGGTTCTGTATGTGTGAGTATAGATCTCAGTGCGTTTCTTGTTTTGTTCTAACGACATATTTTTCTCCAATTCGTCTTATCTTTTTAGATAGCCCTGGAATGTAAGGTATAACGTTTGTTGTGAAAAGTGTCAGTGGATGTTGAAATGGTAATTATATTGACTGTTTATGACTGTTTATTTTCACTATAAACCGACCAGGCAGGTAGTTTCATTCGTCACAACTCTTTCAGTTAAAATATCCGAAAAACTCAATGCAATTATTCAAAACCACACCAGTTTCAAATTAAAATTCAGTTTGAAGAATTCATATCATTTGATTAATGAAATTCAAGATGTCACACTCCCTGATAATGCCAAATTGATTTCATTCGATATAAAGAATCTGTTTCCCAGTATTCCTCTGAATGAAACTTTTACTCTTGTAGAGAATCTATTGGACGAAAAGTCTATCAATCCTGTAGTGAAAAAAAAAATATTAGACTTTCTTACGATGTATTTGTCACAGAATTACTTCCAATTCATCCTGCAAAGGTCTCATAATGGGAAACTTACTTAGTCTTATTCTGGCAGAGATTTTCATGGACGATTTGGAGAGAAAAATACACAGTACCCCACTGGTAAGAAGTTTCGTGTTTTGGTATAGATATGTGGATGATATCCTGGTATTTCACAGGAACGAACAGACAGTTGACTAACTTTTTGAATTTTTCAATTCTCTCCACCCTTCTATCACATTCATAATGGAGATGGATAAGGACGACTCTATAGATTTTTTTGGCTTGACAATAACATAAGTTAACAACAAACATGATTTTTCAATACAAACAGTTATTATCATTCATAATTCGTCCACCTACCCGTATCAGCACAAAGTATCATCTTTCAACATTATGATCCACAGACTGAAAAATGTGTCCTTGTCAGAGGCCAATTTCAAAATGATTAGTACATTCTTTATTATCAAAAAAGTTATACAGTCAAGCTGTGAAGGAAGTTTACCCAATTCGAAGAGATGAGGATGAAATAAATAGAACATTAACCGACTTAGGTCAACCCACTAGGAATATTCCCAATTGTCTGCACAGCAAAGGTGTAAATATTGCTTTTAAAACTAACAACAACTCAGGCATGCACATTAAGAATAAAAAAGATAAAAGTTCAGTTTCAGAAAAATCAGGAGTGTATAAATTATCATGTGGGTCATGTCCGATGTTTTATATAGGTCAAACTGGAAGAACGTACAAAGCCCGCATGAAGGAACACAAATATAATTTCCAGAATATGCCACATATGCCACTCATTTAATCACAAAGGGACATGAGTTCAACCATGAATACAAGCCTCTCCATTTCCAGAAGAAAAGTTCAAAACTTGACCTGTTGGAGAGTATGGAAATAAACAAATTGAAAAACTCTTAATATCTTATGAACGACCGAACTGAATTGAATAATTCGCCATTATTGAATCTGTTCATTTCCAGGTAAAAATAGTTGGTATATTTAAGGTATTTTCGAAAAATTTATTGATTTAATCAATGAATTTATACCTGGCCTTTACAGGTAGATTCAGTCATTAAAAATTAGGCATACGAAGGTAGTCGGTTAGAGTTCAAAATGGTTGTAATTTAGAAGTAACTTTTAGGTTTAATTTATGCTTGAGAAAGCTATTGTATAGCGAAACACGTGTCGCGGTTTTTGTAAAACCCTTTATAGTGAAAATCGTACAATAAATTGTATTAATTAGTTTTAATATGGATTTTCATTAGGTATCAGCCAGTTCTATTCAGTTCTTTATTTTATATTGGATTAATACGTTGAATTTATTAACGAATCTGGACAATCGTTCTATTTCAGAACAGATTTTCTTATTGACACTTCTTTATACTACATTGAAATATATTAAAGAAGAAAGTAATATAAATTATGAAAAAATGAAACAACAAAAATCAATTGGCGCTCCGAGGCGACTTGATTGACTAGTAGCGCATTTGCTTTTTCAGCTGCAGAACAACCTGGAAAAACCTGCAGCTCCATATCATCTGAAGATCTTGACATTTACTATAATTTCCAGTTGAGTTGCATATGGTTTTGCTCTGTTATTAAAACAATTTAGTACACTTTTTTGGCACTTGCATTTGATGTGCAAGGGAAATATCTATTAGTATGTGTTTTCTTTCGAAAAACGTTTGTATCATATTGATTTGACGACCTCTCCAACATTACTTCAGTTGACAATCTTGTTCAATCTCTATTGTGAACTTAATTGTCCATTGCTGTTCGTTGATGTAATTTAAAAAAGTATTTATATTCCAAACAGCAAATATATCGTCAACATATCTCCACCAAACTTTGAAGCAGTATAAAGTTCCCCATTACAATTTTAATATTTTGTAGATTTTGGAAAGTGAAAATACCCAAAGAAGGTCGATAAAAAACAAAATACATATTTTTCTTGTGAGAATCAGAAAATGAGTTTAAATGATAATAATTAAAAACAATTGAAAGGGATATATTTTCAGGAGAGATTGAATTTTTGTGAAAGAAAAGTTTTGGCTTTTTACTTCTTCATCCTTATACAAAACATGCGAAACTTCTGAAGCAAGAAAGATGGACTTAATCTCCAGCGACTCAAAGCCAATGTGAATTACTACTTTCGCACAGGCACGGTTCTAAGAGCGCATCAAGGATTTTCCTGTAGTGCTTGTGTTTTCTTTCCCTTTAAAAAAATACCACGACACAGTAGAATAAATATTTATTGAGATATGAAGCTACAAAAACACACGACAACATGGAACAACCTAATATTTCATTTGCTTTGATATTGTATATAAAAACTTTGATATAGAACAACTGTACCATTTCAATTAATTTTCAGGAAAATGGAATCCAAACATTGTCTCGTTTTCTTCGCCTTTTTCTGTAGCCAGGCGATGGCCACTTTAAAACTACAAGAGCACTTCCAATGGAATATCTTGGACTACGAATATCCATCAGAAGAGGCCCGTTTACAGGCGATCCTAACAGGAAGATTCAAACCAGAAAATAATCTTCCCGTAGGAATTGAAATATGGAATGATAAAATGTTTATCTCGGTGCCAAGATGGATGGAAGGTAAGTGTAGATATCTCAAATTCTGAAGAGTTCGGAGAACTGAGAATATTTTCCAGAGTTGAATTGAGGAATATTTTGTATCTAATTGTCCATTATATGGTGGTAAATGACTGATAGGCTCTCTGAATTGTTCCAGAATTTCACTGAAAAATTCAAGGTTGCTTAAGGTTGATCTCAATTTTTCTGAGGCTATGCATATTTGGCTAAATATTCATCCGATATGACGTAACACTTTAGTTCAAATGGCTAAATTCTATACCGATTATTCTACAGTTTTAATTGTTATCATTTTTTTGAATGTTACCATAGAACTAAAACCGCAAGCTAATCATTTCTGAAAATTATAAGTGACTCAATCGTATGAAATACTCATTACTCAACATATATTTCCTGGGACAAAAAATCTACTAAGCATATTTACCATGTTATTATATTAACGGTATTAGGTGCATGCAATTGCTAATTAATGTCTACGAAATCTTAAAAAAAAATGTCATTAAGAAAGCAATCAACATACATTGAGTTACATCACATACAGTTTGGTATACGTTCACCCCTGTTTATCGTAACAGAAGGAATACTGGGTGGCCACATCTCTTACTGGAATTTTATATTGGTGTCTTCTTAACTATGTAACAGTTACAAAGCAGTGGAAGAAATATATTCATACACAGGGGCACTAGCTATCAATAACATTAACGAAAATAAATAAAAAAATATGAATTCAGTTAGTTCTTCATATATTTATAAAAGCCCAGGATCTGCCGATTCTATTTTCGTTCAGTTTCAGTTATTCAAAAAAATATTAAAACGTTGTATTGAACTTCTATTGTAGTCAGTTTGGTGCCACTGGATTAAATTTTTTAGAGTTTTGTATTCTCTAGGCAACTATCAATGACATGTTTTCAAACAGACCCGGATATTTCACGGCATTTTCCGTGATTATTACTTGTTCTGAGTTCTAAATAAACAAAAGTACCTAACAAACAACATTTTTGCTCAATTTGACCATTATTAATCAAATTCTGAATAAATAACTGTGATAATGTGAAAATATTTGGTTGTTTCGAAAGTGTTATTCGTTTTAATGTCATATGTTTTTGTAGCTTCATATCTCAATAAATATTCAATCTACGGTGTCGTGATATACATATACTGATCGATACAGAATTTTGTACTCTATACATCGATGCTCTTTTCAGCTTATTACTATATGAAGTCACCTCCCACGCGGTATTAGATAGTTCAAAACTAATTATTTTTGCCAAAAAGCAATGCCTCATTATCCATTTTCTTTAAACTAATACAAGTTTCTTCACTCAAAATGTTCTATCCCACATGCTAATAGTCCGACAGCTGTGAAATTTGTACACGTGTCTTTTGAAGGTTAGGGTTAACTAAAAATCATATGGTTTCATACTAGTAGCGCCATCTGTGTGTTAGCCTACGAACTTTTCAATCCACCTAAAACACTGGTGGTATGATACGAATTTCCTTTCCAGTCGAGCTAACGGGTAGTAGACCTTCCACTTCCACCACTTCGTTGACAGACTGGGGTGAAGCAATATAGCTCTGTCGCCGAAGGGAAGATACGCCCTAATGTTTTAGATTGAAATAAAGCATGCTCCAGAAGTATTCCACACACTATATCATACATTTTCGACATTTAGCCCCTTCGCTACTATCACTGCAATTCATAAGACTATCCTTCGGGTTATGCGTCCACTGACAGTTGTCGCTGTCAGTGTCCATAGGTGATCAAGTCATCGTTGTGAGCCCCACCAAGTGGATCTGTTGGGGAAGCCCTTCCTCGTATTCTAAGAACAGAGTTTTGGGCCTATCGGCTGATTAATCCTATATATATTACTATGAACTAGTCTTTTGAACGTAAAGAAATCTACAGAAAGATGAATCTTGCACATAGTTGAAATAGTTCCAGTTTATCTCAATCTCATCATGAAAAATTGTATGATTGTTGAAAAGTTTTTGTTTTGTCTGCTCATCTAATGGTAATTCAAACTTATTTGTCTCCTATTTCACATAATTCATTTCTAAAATCTCTTTACTCAGAACCTGGTTTATATCGCCCTTTAAACGTAGGTATATTCGGTTTGTTTCACACCAACTTGGTTAATTTTCATTACTTCGTTCTTCATCGTTTTTAAATTATTATCATACAAGCACTACAGTTCATCTTCTAACCGAAATGAAATGTAATTTTTTTCATAATCCTGGCAAAAAATAAGTGAAATTTCTCTAAGTATTGCAAGACTTTTCCATCAAACTATGTTCAAACGGAAGAATTGTTGTATAACTCACGTTAAGATAAGTGATATAACCTGCTTGGCATATGTATTGTGAGAAATAGAAATTAGTGTCACTTGGATCAGTGCACTTTTGCCAACGTAACACAAGTCTATAAATTCCGTCAGCATAACAATTGAGTGATCGGTATTCGATGAAGTCGACGAACGCCGTTTGTACTTGGTCCTGATTGGCGAAGGTTCTACAGGTGTGAAATTTATCGAAGTGCTTGGAAATATGATAGTTGGTTGACGAGAGGTCCGGAAAGTATTCCGGGTGAGGCAGAATTTAGACGCTTGATTCGTTTGTTATTCGGACGCTGTTTTGTGGAACGTGGATCAGCATCAGACCTCTTCAGTTGACCAGTGCCGCCTGCTGCTGATGCAATGTTCGGTACATTTCACCGATTTCCTCACAATCTGACTCTGCTGTAATGGTTTGGGCCGGTTGAAGAAAGTTATAGTGAATCACACTAGCTGCTGACCGCCATACAACAACCATGTTCTTTTTTTGGTGGGTTTTCGCTTCTAGCAAGTGCCTGGGTGGCTCATCGATATCCAACCACTGTCCTGAACGTATCCTTTTGTAGAGGTTCTACTTTTCATCACATGTGACGATCCCATCCAAAAATGCATCGTTTTGGTTGGGCAAAAGCAAAGAACAGACTACAAAACCTGCCAATTTCTGTCGATCGTTTAAATCGTTGGGCATCCACTTTTTGAGCTTTTCGACCTTTCCAACACATTTTGAACCATCAAAAACAGCATGTGAGCTCATGCCCAGTTCTTCCACCATCCCACACATCGTTCGTGATGGATCAGCCTCTACCAGGGACCTCAATCCTTGTCCTGGATTACTGTAGGTTGATCTCTAAGGGGCTCATACTCGAGGTTAAAATAATGCGTTCTTTAAGACTATCATTACCAAATGTCTGATCAATTTTTCAGGCTGTTTCGGCAGCGCTTCCTTTGAAATCATTTCATAATATTTTTTTGTACTCTGGTTCGCTGTATAGCTCTCCTCAACCTTTATAATTTTACAATTCGCGAAATATTAGTGAATGGCAATTTTTTATAATAAATATTACTACAAATGGTGTTTGTTCCTTTCCATCAATCGAAAACAATAATCTGGATTGATGAGGCAAAGTCCATGGTTTCCTTTCCTGAAAATTGCACAGTTTTTATATTCGCCTCAAAAGTAACTCCTTCATTCATAAAAGAAACCAATTTAAAAGTCGATAACGATGTTCTGCTATTGCTATTGTAAGTCGCTGATTTTTTTTCAGGTATTCCAGCAACATTAAACTATGTTCCTTTGAATATACCTGTGAAAAACCCAAGACTCATTCCTTATCCAGACTGGGAGTCCAATGAACTAGGAAATTGCGAAAAAGGACTCAGTACCGTTTACAGGATCAAAGCAGACAAATGCGACAGATTATGGGTCCTGGATACTGGAACTTTCGGTATCGAGAATACCACGCAGAACCCATGCCCCTACGCCCTGAACATTTTCGATTTACGAACAAACCAAAGACTGAGAAGATATGAATTGAGACCGGAAGATACGAACGCCAACACCTTCATCGCCAATATTGCAGTGGATCTGGGAGACACTTGTGACGATGCCTTTGCTTATATGAGTGACGAACTAGGCTACGGTTTGATTGCCTATTCATTCAAGCAAAACAAATCGTGGAGATTCAGCCACAGCTACTTTCTACCCGATCCTTTGAGAGGTGATTATACCATCGACAAATTGAATTTCCAATGGGGCGAGGAAGGCATCTTCGGCATGAGTCTAACCCCTCCTAAAGCAGATGGTTTCAAGTTGTTATACTTCAGCCCCTTAGCGTCCCATAGGGAGTTCGTGGTTTCCACGCAAACTTTACGAAATAGCTCGAAAGTTGGCAACAGCTGGAATGAATTTTATGCCTTGGCAGAGAGGGGCCCGAACTCGCACACAACATCTAGAGTAATGGACGATAATGGCTTACAATTTTTCAACTTGATAGATCAAAACGCTGTTGGATGTTGGAACTCCGAGAGGGAATACAAGGCCGAGAATCATGGAATCGTCGATAAAGATAACGATGAATTAATATTTCCTGCTGACGTTAAAGTTGACCGAAACCAAAATCTTTGGGTTATCTCTGATAGAATGTCAAATTTCCTATTGTCCTCGTTGAATTATAATGACATCAACTTCAGAGTTATGTTTGCACCCATTGATGTATTGGTGAAAGATACGGTTTGTGAATGTAGACCTAATGACTTCTCAGGTTTAAGAATACCGCACCGATTTGGACAATTTCCTGTGCAGCTGTATTCGCCCTACCTCGGAAAAACCCTGTTCTAGTTTTTGAATACTCTAAAATATTGACAATTCACTGATGAAGAGAGTTTGTATTTTTCAAGTTCTCAGAAATACTGTACCACCACTAAAATATTATAGTTTCACCTACATTGTCAGATCAGTCTGAAAATCTACGTGAATTTGTCTGTGAATGTAGAAAAACCTTCAAATTCTATACATTCTATACAAATTCTATACATGAACACTGAATTATACAGAAGATAATTTTCTCTACTCAGTTTATATTTCAAATATTCGTTGTGGAATAAAAATCAGATATCATTCACATGAGTTCTACTTTAAATGAATGCTAACAAATTGCACTTACATGGAATACTGCCATCCTCACTGGTATACATATATGTTTCATCTTAAGACACTTGTCACAAGGCTCGTCAGTACCAAATTGGATAACATTATAGAAAATACACACAATCCTTTCATTAATTACGATTTTTTTTTGTATCAAGATGGAGTAGTAGAAAGCCAAAAACTTTATTTCCCAATAGTTTATCTTCTTCGTTAAAACTTTGTTTTCGAATATTCCAGTTTGCTCAATAACCTGTGTTGATCGGAAAACACTCAAATGAAATATTTTTAATTTTTCAAAACCAAAATTTTGTCGAACCATTGTGTATGGTTGAAATATTTATGCGCATTTTGGGCTTCTCTAGAAAGATATGTTTTACCGGATTTTACTTTTTCACTGGTTTCGCAGTTATTTTTCATTAACCTAAATTTTCCGTTATTCATCGGTTCCTTAATTGAATAGAGTAAAATAAATTCTCTGTAAATTCTGCTGATACTTTTGTCATTTAACAAATATAGAAAACAATCCTCATTGGATTAAATAATTAGTTAAATGCACCCCAAATTTTTAAAACATTCGGTTTCTCTCATCACCCCTTTTCGATTGATATACCGCACCCCTTTGTGGGCGTGGTCCTTTTAATTAAGTGCAGCCCAAATACTGATAATTATTGATAAAAAATTGAGATGATAAAATCGATGAATGATGTGTTTGGGCAAAAGAAATAATTTTAAGTTTTTGTGAAGGTTGAATAAAACTTGGCTTTTGAAAAATAACGTTTTTACTTGATTGCTTTCTCATTGATTCGACTCACTGAAAAATTAAAACATTTGAAAAGCGAAGATTCATTTAAAAAAACTACAAAAAAGA
>WOGP01004840.1:0-13645 GCA_015342065.1 Leptinotarsa undecemlineata
AATACATTTCTGTATTTTTTCAAGGGATTGAGTGCAGTTGCATTTATACCACCCCAACCAATTGAAACATTTTGTAGAAGATATTCTTTAACTAACATCACATTTTTGGACTTGACATTTCTATTTATATATTGTGATAAATATGACTCGTACGATGTGAATGGAAGTACTTCAATTTTTTCAAAGTTGATTGTGTGTAAATTTTTTCTAAACCACTTAGTTGACGATTCCAGATCGCGTTCAGCAATATTTCCAACGTCTTCCCATCCATTTGCGATATATAGTATAACACTGTCATCAACAAATGAAATTATTTTCCCACAAAATTATTGAGAAAATAATGAATAATGAATGAATGAATACATCATTTAATGAATAAATATGACCGAATAAGGAAGGTAAGTTAGATCCCCCCGTTGAAAATTATCACTTTTTCATTTCATCAATTCTTGTTTTATAAAAATAAAGATTCCTGAAATGGCTCCAAAGTATCTGTTCCAATTGGGGAAGGTGATTTATCTTCTTCATAACGTTATGTTTTTTTTAGTTAAGTTATTCTTGTGCGACCGATATACCGGATAACCAACCGTATATCGTCCAATCAAGACAAATATCACACAATAGAATGTTACAAGTTTGTGCTTCCATTGTCTGAAAAAGTAAAAATCATAAAAATAACCAGGCTGATGCTGGATGCGTTACTTGAAACAGAAATAATGTCAAAAAGATAATGAAATGAGCAGAAATAAAATGTTTATATGTGAAGGACTTTAGGAAATTTCAAAACGAGGATCTTTGAACATAAAAGAAGTTTTGAATTGAAGAAAACCAATTTCACCTGTTGAAGGAAAGAGAAATGAAACTTTCTATGTTTTTACCACTTTTATTTGTAACTAACGTTACTGCAGTTTCGTCCTATACGGACATTTTCAAACTAAAACAATAAACTAACAATGATTCATTGCATTCGCCATTATATGCCACCCCTGTAGGTATTTATGAACAACTTGGAGACCTGGGTAAAAAACATATTCATTTTTGGTACAGATATGTAGACGATATTCTCGCCTGTTTCAGAGGAACTACACGACAGCTGAAACAATTTATGACATTCATGAATAATCTCAATAGTAACATTCAGTTCACACTCCAAACAGAGTTAGAGAAACAGATACATTTCTTAGACCTGGCCATTACACACAATCAGAATAAATTTGAGTTCAATGTTTTTAGAAAACCTAGCTATACAGACATCACCATCCCAAGCGATTCTTTCCATCCAGACAGTCATGAATTGGCAGCCTACAATTCAATGTTGCACAGAGCATTCTCAGTGACTTTGTCTGCTAACACTCTAGCTAGGGAAATTGTTTCAGAAAAAACAATCTGAAAGTGACATTCAGACCAAATGCATCTCATTTCTTTTTCAACGCCAAAGATACAGTCGACAAGTTGGAGAAATCTGGAGTTTATGAGCTTAAGTGTACGGAATGTAATAGTGTGTGACAATGTGGCCGAAATTACAAAAACGGTATGCTTAACATGAATGGTCTTTCAGACTAGGAAAAAATTATTAGACGTTTTCGAATCATTTCTTGGCATGCAACCACAAGTTTCCGAATCTAAACGACACGGAAATTCTGCATTATGCCAGGAAGGGTTGAAAACTCAATTACTTAAAATCCTTGGAAATTCACAAGCATAAACATTGCGGGTGCAACCTGTTAAATGATCAAATCGATTTAGTTCATTCGCCGGTTTTTAAATTGGCACATCCGCCTTGTGGACTGTAAATTCAGGTACTCAATCAAGTCAAGTACCCCTATTTCTATTAGTACCTACAGGGGTGGTATATAATGGCGAATGTAATAAATCATTGTTAGTTTATTGTATAAGTTTGAAAATGTCCGTATAGGACGAAACTGCACTAACGTTAGTTACAAATAAAAGTGGTAAAATAAAAGTGGTAGACAGTTTCATTTCTCTTTTCTTCATTATGATTTCCTACCACGAAGTAACGGCTACATCCATCAATTTACTGAATTTCATCTATGTTTGCCACCTTTCAAAGAACAATCACAATTTCATAGAGAACAACATATTACATATAGAAAATAAAGGGCAAACATTTAATAAATTGATGGATATAGCCGTTGCTACGTGGTAGGAGATCATAATAAAAAGAGAAATGAAAATTTCTATGTTTTTACCACTTTTTATTGTAACTAACGTTACTACAGTTTCGTCCTATATGAACATTCTCAGACTTGTACAATAAACTCTTGTTTATTTATAAACACTTTTAATTGTAATTAACGTTACTGCAGTTTTGTCCTATACGGACATTCTCAAACTTATACAATATCCATATTCGACGAAACTACAGTAACATTAGTTACAATTAAAAGTGGAAAAAATCTAGAATGTCCATATAGGACGAAACTGCAGTAACGTTAGTTACAACTCAAGGTGATAAAAAATAGAAAGCAAATATTTAAAAAAATAGAAAGCAAACATTTAAAAATTCTTTTTTTATATTAGAAAAAAACGCATCAACCAAATTAGTTATTAGCGTTACAGTTTAGATTACATTTCTAGTTATAGTTCTAAATATAGTTTCTTTGAATAATCATCAATATGGCTTTCGGAAACAAAGATCAACAGGTGACCTTCTATCGTATGTCACCCATATTTGGAATAACGCAATCGAGAAACATGGAGAGCCAAGAGCTGTTGCGCTTGATATTTCTGAGGTATTTGACCGTGTCTGGCATGAGGGTTTGCTACCCAAACTTTGATGATATAGCTTGTCGAATCATTTTTGTGTATGGCTCTTCAGCTTCCTGTATTAACGTTCCCTTCAGTTCAATGCAACAAAAACCCAGGCATCGGTTTTCTCCAAAGAGATAGATAAATGTCTCCGAACTGGATATAATCAGGGCTGTCTTTAACCTATTGGAGGCCCTGGACATAATAGGATAATGGGGCCCCTATGACTTTGACAGAACACTATTTTGTTAGAATAGATAAAGAAAGTAGATAAACAAGGATGAATATTTATTTTTATTAACAATCACATGAAACGAATAGATAAATGTAATATAGTCCACAAAAGTAACTTTTTTAGCATTCACATGTTAGTGCTTAAAAATATACGTTATTTGAAGAGGAACCCTTCTAGATTTCATTTCAAAAAACTTTGTTGTCTCCGATACACACCCAGCAGCATATACACCTACTAATTCACACTTGGATCTTCGTTCGCTCAATTTAAATGGAGCGAGTCACACTGATGAGTGTACTACTGATGATGTTTCTTGAAAATGTGTATGTGCTTAGTATACCATTGTATATTTGAATTTATCTAAGCATGCTGAAGTCGGAAAGCCTGATTTTTGGGCGAGAGTAGAATAGCTTCGCGCATGTAAAAACTATTTAGTAAGTTGGTATTGTAGTCAGTAATTTAGGTTCGATTTCTTCGAATTATATAAGTTTTCTGGTAATAAATATTGGTTTGGTGATCTGACAGGAACTAGGGATTTTGTATTTGATCTGAGGGGGGCCCTGGGCACTTGACCAAAGTGCCCACTGGGAAAGAGGGGTCTGGATATGATAGTGTCAGGACACATAGTTCCGCTTTTGCTTCGATAAGTCAGTTTGTGATTAAATTGGACATCAATGTGTCTTGGCACAATCATGTCGGTGGAATTGCAAAACCTGATTTTTGTTGAGTATCTACAAAGAAAAAACCGGCAGAGTAAAAAGACAAAGCTATGCCATACAGGGTGATCCAATCGATATATCGAATAAATTCATTAATTATTTCAGAAAAATATCCTCAAAATTAGTTGAGAATAATAATGAAAATTTCACTTGTGAGATAATGGAAAACCCTCAGTCGATGTGTATACAACCAATAACTCCAAATGATGTGGTTGTAATGTCAAATAATTTGAAGAACAAATATTCAAGCCGAGAAGATGAAATTCACAATAGTAATTAAAGATGTTTTAGCACACATAATTAACAATTCATTGAATTTTGGCATTTTTTCGTCGCAACTCAAGCTTTCAGTTATACAACCATTACACAATATAGGGGATACAAATTGTATTGAAAATTACAGACCCATAAGCTTACTGCCAAGTTTCTCTAGATTATTTGAAACCGCAATGTGTAATAAAGGTATACAGTTTTTCATGAGTGTAATATGTTCAGTGATAATCAACATGGCTACTTAAAAAAAATCAACACAAACGGCAATCTTCCAATATACTGTAACGAAATAAGAATTAACTGTCTTAAACAAATTTATTTTTAACAATACTTCACTAACACAACTAATTTATATACACCACTTAGCAACTAACAATTAATTTATCTTCACTGTTTGATAACCTGTCTTTAAACGCACGCTTCACTTTCTAGTTACATACCCCCTTTCTGTATTATTATAATATATTCTGTATATTCTGTATATATTCTGTATTAGTATAATATAGTATTAACGAACATTCTAGAGACATCTACCGGTTTCGGTACAAATTCATTCTTTTCGTTGCCGTTTGTCGATGACATTCCTCCGCGGCGTTTGAGATAACGGTCAGGGCCGGCTTCAGATTCATTACAATACCTACGCAGAACATAATTGATCTGATGGAAAAACGGCATCTAGCTCTGGGTATGTTTCTTGACTTGTCAAAAGCATACGATTGTCTAGATCATAATATCTTGTTAATCAAATTAGAGAAATACGGAATTAGAGGAAATGCTCTGAAATAATTCACTCATATTTAGCAAAAAGACCACAGACTCAATAAAATGCAAATATGAATTAGCAAAGAATCAATTTATAACTATATATGCTGATGGTACAAGCCTTCTGGCAGGGGGAAAAACATATCCGGAGATGATGGTAAACTGTTGTAACATTTTTCAGAAACCAAAAAACTGGTTGAAAACAAATAAGTTAGTATTGAACGAGTAGAAAACTAAAGTGATGCTATTTGCAAACTATCTAACAGCAGAGGAAAAACCAAATGATATGTCATTTTTCAATAATTCCTTTCAGTTATCGCATACCACCAAGTTTTCAGGTGTTTAAATTGATGAATGACTGAACTTGGCACAACATATAGAGGAAATCTCTTCGAAGCTTGGAAAAGTGTCCTATGGACTGAGAATAATCAGTAAACATCCAGATAAGCAAACAGCTTTATCTCTTTACTTTGCAAATTTTGAATCTGTCATGAGATACAGAATAATTTTTTGGGGATCCAACAAGAGTACAAATAGAATATTTTTCTGGTTGATTCGGCCGTAACTTGATGAAGATCCATAGTAATTTCAAAAATTATACCTCACGATTTGATCTAAACAAACTCCACAAGTTTGTGGAGATCAAATCGTGGGGTGTAGTTTTCGAAAATATAATATTTATTATACAAAAAAGAGTAATTAGATTAATCAACTACAAACATTATAAGGACTCTTGTCGAACAGTTTTTAATAATAATAACATCATACAGTCAGTATATGCTCTGTATATTTTTGAATGTTTGATGTATTTGTTTAAAAATAGGAACTTTTTAACCTAAATACTACAGAACACGAATATAACACTAGGAGGCAGGACCGCATTTATCCATATCCATATCATACTTCTCGTAATAGGCATACTTTGCTCATTCCCAGGCATTCCACAGCAATATTTACTCGAAGTTTCTCCTATAATGCGGCTAAGTTGTATAACACCATCCCTATAGACTTTAAAGAAAGTTCATTGAGAAACTTTAAGAAAAGGTTGAATGACATGTTTCTTACACGACAGTGATTGGGCACGACATATGCAAAAAGATTTGGGCATTTTCTCACATATCCAAATATTATAAAAAATAATAAAAATACATACCAATCGAGGTTTGGTTTGAAAGCAGCTCTCATAGCTGAACTCCGCCTATTCATCATTTCTTTGAATTTTATTCAATTTGTACTTCTTTTTGTGATGAATAAAGACATATTATTATTATTATTAATTCGTATAAAGACACATGTCAATTTTAATTTTGTTAATTATAGGGATGCGTAAGGGGAATAGAAAGGATAGAAGGTATATAAAATCTGAGGTTATGACGGGTTACTTTTTAGAGTGAAAAGTTCAATACTTTAGGGATCTACCTCAACAACATAAAGATTTGTGAAGTGATATGTTTTTTTCAGTAGACCTTATGAAAAAGTAGAACAGAATAATGTTTGTTTCGAAGTTGTAACAACAGTTTGTGATGGTTTGTATTTATTATTTTTTTGATTTTTTTAAACCTTTTGGTATGGAGGTGTTATCAGACTGAAATTGACGTTTTAGGCATACAGGTTAGTACTTTTTGGTGAGATCAGTGGTAATGACCTTGTGTTTTTTGAAACGTCCGATCTGTTTGCTTGAAATTTCGATGGGGAGCCCAGAATTCAGAATAGTTTCTTTTATTGAGTCGAAATTTATCATCTGTGAGGCATTGTAGTTTAGGCGTTTGCCTTCACTTTGCAAACAACTTCAAAAATTAGTTCTCTAGTGCTCCAGAGTCTGAAACTATAATTTTTTGGGCTTGCGGATACAAATTCGGTTTTATGTGAGCCAGAGCCGTAACTTGCTAATTCATCAGACATATCACCAATAAATTGTCCTGTGGGGATGTCATATTCCTTCGATTTAGACACGTAGATCACATAATCTGTATCGTAATACAGGACTCTGTCATTCATCCTCTCTAAAGAGTTGTATAGTTTTAGACATGTCAATGCTGTTACGTATGCAGCAATCACCACATTGACAGTTGGAAGACAATCAAAACTTTCACTTCTGAATTCCCAGTTGAGAATTAGGGTGGGTGTCTTCATTGATTGGTAACACTGAATTGATGACAGGAGAAGGATCAGACATCATTTTGAAAAATTCAGCTGGTTGATTGACAATAGATGTTTTAGGCTGATTCTCACGCTGACCAAATTTGCCCCAAAATGAATTTAACATGAGCTCAGCCAGCGATCTCAATCCAGGGTTATCAATAATTTTGGAAAATTTCAAAGGGACACCCGCGCGCTGCAAAAACTCCTTAATGTATTGTAGTTCCTCCTCATCGGTTTTGCAATGTTGTGGCCAATTTGATGATTCTTGTTTGACCATGCTGAATTTGTTCATCATATCAGTGAAAAGACCGGCTCTGTTTTCATCAAACTCTACTGTGTTATAGGACCAAATCTTCATGGTTTCGAGAATCCAACTCAACAGCTTTTACAATCTCCACAATGACCCAAGTCCCAGTTAATGCTCGCTCGTCATCAGAATGTTGACACTTATGAGAGCTGAAGTTTTGACCACATGTCCGACAAAGAAGAAACATTAGTTTATTTGTTCATTTTCTGTGGAAAAACAGAGTGAAAGAGATTTTGAGGAGAAAGTATCGTACACTTTATGAGTCCGGAGTAGTTAATTCATACCGATCCGAATTCCACCACTTGGCCTTGAATGACCTCACATGACCTTGATGAGGTATACATCAGATGACTGTGGTTAAGACCTGGAATGACCTTGAACTACGTCATATGACCTTGATGAGCCATGATGAAGATCGTTCGAAGTCATATCGCACTTCGACCTTGATTATCATCAAGGATATCCAACCCCCCTCACTTGTTGATGATTCCTATATATCCTAAGAGTACATGCTTCCACACTCAGTTCAGATTAGCTGAAGTATTCGAATAGGTGATGAGTATTCGGTGAACTCCAAGGTGGCAGCAAGTTTTTATCAATCGGAGGAGTGAACATTACCGTCATAGAGGTTAGCATATCTCATATTATCGAATCATAATTTCACTACTAAAATGACCGATTCGAAATTTGACATTGAAAAAAAAATTTATTTTGCAATAATTCAACCAAGTGAGGTTTTAAAGCAGAAGCCTATAACATCCCTGGTTATCTAGAATATAAAATTTAAAAAATGTCAATGCTCTCCACACGATATGGTAAATGTTTTCAAATAATATTGGTGGATGAGGAAAACAATACTTTATTCAAATCACGGCTTCCTAAACATGTCACAGATCAGTTGACGGAAGACATAATTCGTGAAGTGAATTCTTCAAAAGCCTAATTCATGTTTACATATATAGGTCAGAGTTCTCAGGATTATCCTGGCGCTAAAACTCGCTCGTTGGTAAAATTTGCTGTGTTAGATTAAATGTTAAATTGACCCTAATTCATCTGTGAATAGTAATACTATGGTAGATTAATATGAAATATGTATCAGTTTGCTGAGAGCATGTTCACATTTCAAGTGAACAATATACTTTCTAAACTAATGAATTCAAATTATTTTTCAGAGCATTTTCACCTACAAATATGTGGATGTCGTATTCAGCCGAAGAGTGGCCGGAAGCCATATATTTGGGATCTTCTATAAAAAGGATGTCTTGGAAATTAGCTATCAAAATATGATCTGAGTTTATGGTATGATGCTGAGGAGGTACGAAAACTTTTGGAGCTCAGCGAGACTTATGAGCTTGGCGTGTCATTATGCCATTAATATTTGTATGGAAGCAAAAATCTGAATGAGTTTTGTGAACTTATGATCGAGGCAAACTTGAAGTCCTTCCTTTCGGACATATTCACCTACCTGCCACAGAATATCATAAAGCGATATCAATTGAAACCGTGGAGATCCAACCTATAGGAGGAGGTGGAGGATGTGAAAGAGAGAGGCACAGAGCAATTTAGTGCATTATAGGATAAAATAGCATCATGAAAAATGAGTGCATATACTTTGGTGTGTGCGGGATACTTGACTTTACGTGTTTTGAATTCAATTTTGATATCAACAGTGGATGATTTCATGGCATCGAGTTGGTGGGAGCAGTTGATAATGAATAGTGGATTATCGCGAAAGCTGGTTCACTCATAACTTTATGAAATTAGCTACGTTGAAAGTTTTCGTATGCATAATAAGCTGGTGAGTCTAGCTTCTTGTCGAAATCCAGATTCCAACGCTCATATGGGTATACTTCAGAGTTCAAAGATGGCCGAATATTATTGATACTCGCATGTATAAATTTCGTTACATCTTTTGATATATTTTCGGATTAGTCGGTGTTTTGAAGGCCGATGATGATGTATCGAGGCCATTCGAGACTATTGGTTGTCTTCACGGCCCATATATCTGAGGATGTATCCCGAAGTGTGGGTAATTCATAAAGATCCCACATACGATACGCCACCTTCACTTTAGGATTATTACCACTTTTATTGATGCGGTTCAGGAGTTTCAATTTCTGACGATCTTCCGGAACAATATGCCTGATTCTCCATTCTATTGTGTTGGATTATCAATGATGCATCGACTTCACCAATGAATGAATTTTTGAATGAGCGTGCTATAATCAGAATGAGCTCCTGCTTTACATTCAATATTCCTTTGTTGTAATCTTCAGCGAAACCCATGAGGTACTTCAAAGGTAATTTACCGCTGAATACATGGCTGACGAGATCCAATATATCTTGTTTCTTCACATCAAGACCCCATCCTCTAGGTAGTAATGAATTTGCGTGCGTTTGTCCGAATGATATCAAAGTTTTCATTGTAGTTGTTATACCAGGTTTTCTAACAACAGCCACTTGCTCACCACCCATTTCATAGCGAATTTCGTCAAATGGAAAGGCAAGAGCGTTATTGGATAGGTAACATTGCTTGGTGGCATCAGATGGTGTGAACTTTCCCTCGAGATATATGTAACTGTCTGCAATGTCGAGTATGAGATCTTGAAAATTGATTGGGATTCTGATCTCATCTGAATTCTTGTAATATGGTGAACCATACGGCTTATATGTATGTTCATGAAGGCTAATGAGGGAATGGTCAAATATGGGCTCCTCGAAAATCCCCAGTTTATCGCTTGTGTAGACGGTAGCCATATTACAAGTTGTTCTGATGTCGCAACTTCAATCCAATTGATTTAAGAAAGTTTAGGCTACTAACGCTTAACCTATATCTTGACCGTTTAGCGGACAACCGTGGAATGAATCCACTTTTAGATTTCCTCTTCTTTATATGCATACGATCATTACCTTCATCAAATACTTTGCACTGCTGCCGCTGCCGTCTATTGAAGCACAACCCCATTTTTTGTGGTCGCTGTCAGGAAGTTATAACTACTGAGTTATAATTTCATGAGCTCCACCTTTATGATCGCTTTCCAATGCTGGAATTGATCAGGTGATTATTGTGAGTCAATATTGATCTCCTCTGCAATCTTACGTTCGATGTTAGTAACCATTGTTTCATTCAACTGTTCGGATGCTCATTGATTATTTGCTTTCGTTTTTCAAATGAGATTGAATCAATGTAATATCCTTTCCAACTTCTCATACTTCCTTACGAACTCTACCAATTTCATCTGCAATACAATAAGGTCGTTTCTGTTAGATGTGGAATATTTTTGTATCTCGTCCAAATTCAAATTAATTCTATCAATTTTTTGAATCTACTTATTTTATCATCTTTGATATATGAAAACCGACATATCCACTGGTAGCACAATCCGTTATCTCTTCAGTTTCTGCTAGATTCTTCAAGCGTTTATTTTCGATATCAAAGTCAATTTGAAGCCAACTCCAGGTTGTCATCGCAAACAGTATTTGAAACCGTCTTACTTCTGCGACCAAATTTATTGATGCTTCCTTCACTCATTTCTATGATGTACTGATTATTATCGAAGTTTGCTGTTCAACTTGTATGCTTCGACTACTATCGCTCCAGGTTGTCATCGCATAACAGTATTTGAAACCGTCTTACTTCTGCGACCAAATTTATTGATGCTTCCTTTACTCATTTCTATGATGTACTGATTGTTATCGAAGTTTACTGCTCAACTTGTATGCTTCGACTACTATCGCTGCTGCAGTTGCGTTCTTTCGAGGCAGAACTCCACTTATTTCTGTGATTATGAGATTCAGATCCTGGAGTTATAACTTTATCAATTCCAATTTGATTATTATTTTCTCGCTGTTGAAATTGATCAGATGACCATTGTCATCTAATATGCGTAGGGTGATATTGTCGAGATACTGACGACCGCCAGGTTGAATTGGCATATAAATAATATTCCGTGGTTCCTTGGTGAGTTTGTAACCGGGCTCTACATCTATATCAAATTCAAAGATGCTGTGGATTTCATCACTATTCGAATATGCCCCGGCAGTGACATTACAATCCACACGAATGATTCTCACCTTATTGATATTCACGGGCAATGTTGATTCGTGTGTTTCACCACAACCGAACACATTGTTATCAAATCCCAGAAGTTTAGCAATGGTGTTTTCATGTTTGAGATTGATATAATATTTCGACCGCATTTCGCATTTCAGAGTGTTGTTGTTCGCATATAGGACAAATACATCGTCGATGTTTTCTTCAACTCCATTTTCTAATTGCAGTTCTTTGGATTTGATGAATCTTTGAATCACCTTATTGATTTCATCAACTTCATATGCCCTAGGTGGAATTTTGATTATAGTGGGGTGTGAGTTAATTGTTTCCGAATAGCCGATAACGTTATTCTTAGCATCTACATTGAATATTGAGTTGTAGGAGTAGAAACCATGTATTCCCAGACCATAATTACTGCCGGTATCTAATTCGATGGGTGGGTAGAAGTTGGCGCTCAACTCGCTAGAGTATCCCGACAATAAAAACGTGCGTGACATGACTGATGAATTTTCACTGATTCATGTCTTTTTATTGCTGACAGCGGAAATTGTGAAGTAATCGTCGCTTTTTCGGCGCTCTATCCGACCCATCCATCTCATTATGTGTGACTTCATTCACATCATTCACATCATTCACTTTACAATAACAACAGAAAATCTTTCTCGAAGGTGGACCATCATTCACATCGAAATTATTGCCGCTGCTGGAATCATACAGCTGGTCCTGGCAGTACTGATACTTCAAGACATCGATATCATTTTGTAGGTTTTGTGGCAGCTTATCCCATACAGATGCAATTTCATGTGATGCGCACCCAATCAATACCTCTTTCGGCATGTCGGCAAATTGTTCTATACTCATTTTTCGTAAAGTGCGTAAAGTGGAATAGGTGACCAATGAATGACTCATCCTCTTCATGATCTCTCTATCCTGTGTCGGCGTTATTTTCATTTATTTTTCTGGAGAAACTTCAAACACAAATGACCACACCAAACTGTGTTGAATTGTTGTTGACGCTCGTAGTTATATGTAATATTACTGATGGGATTTATACCATTATGAAAATATTGAATCAATTCTTTAGGAGGGGGTAAATCACCAAAACTATCGAAATATTTCACGGAGGCACGGTTTTTTCTATATGCTACCCAATGTTTCCATGGACCATGTCGACCATCCAAATTTACTATGGCAGATTCATATAGGTCCTGATTTTGGCAAATCGTCACGCATAAATACCCCTCGAAAATAGGGAATCATCATTTTTTTAGCGTGATAGTTGAGGTCGACGTTGGAAAGAGCTCTTTGAGGTAGCAAATCTACGAGTTTTTTCAATTTTGATTTTTCAGATAGAGCCCTAATCCTTTACGATAAGGCTTCAAGTAGATCCCACTTCCTGTTTTACCGAGAGCGATTGCCTCCATGTTTTTATTGTGACGATTTGCCTCAATTGCTCTCTGCTCGCTCTCGCTGATTGTACTGCCTTTGTTATCCCAGCTGTAGCACCAGCTAAACTACCTAGCGCTGATAAACCGGCAAAAATTGGAATGAGTGGTAGAATACCTACAATTTTAGGAATTGGTATAACTTGCGGTGTGCGAATTTTCTTTTTTCCGCCTACGGCCTTCGTATACTTGCGTGCTTGCCTTCAGTGCGATTTAAGCTGCTTTTTTCGAATGTTTAACAACAAATTCGTTCCCTCCCGCCTTGTGTAAAACATCACGCACTTTCCTTACAATTCCAGAACCAAAAGTTACTGTCTTAGGGGCTTTCAATGTTTTTTTGACATTTGTTTCTTAATAGCGGCGCACCTCTTCATGTGTATACGTGGTTTGGATGATAAGTCACATCCCATACCTAATCGATACTTTCCCTTCATAATATTTGCTACCAGCCAAGCAGCTCCCTTTTCTCCGATAGAAGCATCTTTTTCTTTGAATCTCCTCCAAACAGCTTTTTCAAGCTCCTGATCTGCTATGTGTCTGGCTGCCAAATTTGAACTCTGTGAATATGCAATATCGTGCTTTTTGCAAGCGAAATCCAGCTGATTAACACCTGGATCAACTCTCGCCAACAGTTTCTCCAAATTCGTACCAGGACCACATGTATAATCTAGAAAATTCGATCTTTAAACACCGATTGATTAAGAATTTCTTGTATTGGCTTAGATATGTGGATGACGTTTTGGTATGTTTTACAGGTACTAAGAGCCAATTAGGATACTTTTCATAGGGATATTAACAAAATTCATGAAAACATTAAATTCACCATTGAAATAGAAGCAGAAAACTCAATCAATTTCTTGGACTTAACAATTAGTAGAAGGAACAACAAACATGATTTTTCAATTTATCACAAACCGTCCTATACGGATATTACTATAC
>WOGP01004841.1:0-13645 GCA_015342065.1 Leptinotarsa undecemlineata
CACTTCAAAAAATACAATTCAGAACGCAGTGAATCAAATATTCCCTTCGCCACCGATCCAATCATTTTCCATCGACACACCGACTTCGTCCTCATGTTTACCTTCGATAACTCGGACGACCTCTTCATCTACTCACATTCTCCTCTCGGTGGATCGAATCCGTCTCTCGTTGCCACTACAAAGACAGTGATAAGTATAGGGGGCGAACTACAGTTTTCTCGCATTCCATAATTATAGTGATTAAGGTCCGGCGGAGACAACGAGAAACGAGACGAGTCGCCCCGAGTAGAATGATGGAATGCCAACATCCAGCTTGACGATCATCGCCTCTGAAGATCAGTGCCTTCGTCGCCGCTTTTACGGTCATTCTAGGTGCAAACGACATCTTTTGGAGCTCCGCGATACTAGGGCTTCTACTGCCCAGTGGAGATGGTTGTCAATTCCCCTTCAAAAAAAAATAATTTATGGCATTACAGGGTGTTTTGCTGCAGTTATTTGAAGTAATGAAGCACTAATTTAGCCCTGAGATTGAAATTATTAGGTCCAGTGGAGTCTCAGTGGGCACCAAATTGGGAAAAAAGTACACCACATAGTTGTTGTTGTAGTTTTAATTTTTTTTTATTATTCAACTGAAAAGACAACCTTTTCGTTGTGTGTGTTCTTCATATCCAGGTTTGCTTTCGAGAAAAAAAAAATTGAAGGCACTTTGCATATTATGAACACCTGCTTTGGAGACCAGCTGACAGTGACGGTGTTGTTATATTAGTGAAAGTCAGAGTTGTCAATTAGCAATCATTCTATCATGTAAAATTTCACTAACACTGAAATGACTGACATGCACTTCATTCATGGATTAGCAAATGGAAATACGGAAGAAGCTCGGAGAATTTACCAGGACAGATATCTTAACAGAGTAATTCCATGTGCTAAAACATATAGAACGCTGCATGCAAGATTATGGGAGTTTCAATAAAAATGTAGCAACGCCTGAACTAGAATAAACTATATTTGATGTTATAGAAGAAAACCCTCCAAACAGTACCAGGAAGATTGTTCTGCAGCTAAAGTTTAGACAAAAATCGTATGGACAGTTCTAAAAAGAAAAAATTCTATACCCATATCACAAGCAGCGGATATAAGCTCTACTGCCTCGGAATTTTCACCCAAGATTAATGTTTTGCAGGTGGTTGATTCATACGATGGCACACAATGATAATTTTTTATCAAATATTTTATTCACAGACGAAGCAAATTTTACACGATATGCTATTATGAACTTCCACAATGACCATTTTTGGGCAGACGAAAATCCCCACGTTATTAGAGAGGGCCATTTTCAGCAACAATTTTCGCTGAACGTTAAGGTGTGAATGATTGGTTACTACCTAATCAGCCCATTTTTTCTAGCAGCGAGATTAACAGGTGAACCCTGCATGGACTCTTTCCGAGATCATTTACCCACTTTGTTAGAAGCGCCGGTACTTGTACCTATTCAACTTTAACTGGTAGAATTCAGATGAACCTGACAGGTCTCAAATGATCCTTTGATAGTTAGATTGAGAGCAGCGTTGTTGATTCATATTTTCTCATGTAAAATAAATCCACATCAACAAAGTTCGTCTGTCAGTAATGCTGAAACCTCATTTTTGAACATATTGTCTGTTCGGCCTCAAAATTTTGCTGTCCAAATTATAACAGTAAATTGTGATTCTCAAGCTTTAAGTATTCAGCCTAGAGTTGCTCTAGGGCTAGAGTAAAATTTTTACAACAAAGCAGATTGGTTCATTGCATTATTCATATTCAAGGTATTGTTAAGTAATCTTGTTTAAGTTATTTAGTTTTTCATTATTCTCAAGGGTTTTCCAGTTCGTCTTCTAATGTATGGGTCTTTTCTAATCCACTTATCCTCATGATATTCAATATTTCCTAATAGCTTTACTTAAGCAACCCATATATTCAGGCCTATCTCCATGTAAATATTGTGAACTACAAATAGCTAGATTTTCAATTTCTTTATTGTTCCTTGTGCCCCTTATCTTGGGACTTACCCATTATTATGACCATTACCTACCTATTTTAATCCGAACATCTTTTCTCTAACTACAATGTCCAAGCTGACCCCCTCTCTCATTGTATTTGTAGAATGACATTCATTACATTTTGAACTTTGTAAGAGTATAGTCAGAAAAAAGCTTGTCTTGTCTACAGCACATCTTAGCAGTTATTCATCTTATCTTACTTTTTCACAAGAGTGTATTGAGTATTCATACTCACGATAAAATAATCGTGGGTCAAAACAATGTCTTTTAATATCAGAATCCGCTGTTCGAAGACAATGACCTGTATACTGCTATTGTTCAAACATAGATATTTCGCAAATAAAATTGTATGAAAATCGAAACATTCTTGATACAACAACAGACAGCCATATTTCGATCCGACATAGGTATCATCAGTGGTGCTAGGCTGAACCACGAAAGCAGTTCTGGGCTCATATGTCCTTAAAGGACAAGTCTGATTTATTAGGAAAGAATATAATTCTTTCCTAATAAATAAGTTCTAGTCCCCAATATGGCGTCCATTTTTCATAAATATTTCTAAAATCGTGAAATGGTCTCAGCGGCTTCATCTTCATAAGATAATATTTGTGAAATTTCCAAAGTGTGACAACTGAACTGAACTAAACTCGTTTGAGCGCGGTTGGAATATGTATTACAAAACTCAGCTTTTTCATTTGAATTTATAGATTAAGTTTCAAAACAAAATGAAATTTTTTCGTCCGACAAAAAATAGGATGTGTACAACACCAATGTTTTTATTGAAAATGCTCACAATTTCCTGAAAAAGATAGTTGATAATTTGTCTGACTAATTTTCGGTATTGTTTTTTCAACCCTATAACCTAATGTACCTACTACTTCACTATAAACAATTTTTTCTCAGGTTTTATTACTTGTTTATCGATTTTAGAATCCATTTGTTTCATTAATTGTTAAAAATTGTATTATTCTGTATTTCGTGTGTAATTGAGTGTAAACATGTTGTAAATACATTATTATTATTATCATTATTGTTTAATTATGATAATCACATAGTTCTATTTGTAGGTCGGGCTAAATCCAATTCCTCTATTAAGTGAACTGAACATGTTTCTTTATCGACTGCTTTCATTGACTTTCAGTCGCAACAAATTGCTCTATCGATCAGACAATTAACTATTATAAAATATTTGTGTAGTACGAACATATGACCACAACATTCAGATCTACAAGATAAGGAGATTTAATAATATATTAAGCTAAGCAATCATTGGCGTGGCTTCATTATACTTTGAGGGGAAAAATTGCTATGAATTATTCATCAGTTGAGAAACCAAATGAAAATGAAAGGGGGCTAAGTAATGTCACAGATAATTTCTATCTGAATTTCATGCATAATCATTATTACAACAACAACGTATGTAAGAAAGAAATTTGTGAATACTGCATCAGGTTTGACTCACAAGCAAAAGTGCGAAAGGTGGAAATCGGAATTTTTCTTTGAATAATTTATCTGACATTTCAAATTTCATACCAAGTTTCATGGTTGTGGTTCAAACTTGAAATAACTACGTCGTTCTAGTTGAAGGCAAGAAATTAGTGAAGAAGAAAAAATAATAAGACGGGTGGAAAAATCATTTACATCAATGTTAAAAAAATCTAAATTAAAATGAAG
Source organism: Leptinotarsa undecemlineata (assembly GCA_015342065.1). NCBI lineage: Eukaryota > Metazoa > Arthropoda > Insecta > Coleoptera > Chrysomelidae > Leptinotarsa > Leptinotarsa undecemlineata. Next base: position 3,714 of record WOGP01004841.1, read on the forward strand.
TCCTAATGAAACCACGGAATTTATTTATTTTGTTAAATTCATTCCAGAAGAAACCTAGAACTGACCTGGAATAAATAATGCTGAAATATACCTACAGGGTATATCTTGACGAGTTAACGCGATCTATATATAAAAAACTGAAAGTAGAGTGATTCTCAAAATTGATATGATGGATGAAGAACCAATGGAGAATTCAGCTGAAACATTTTCTTTGAGGTGACGTTTCGGGTTTCACCGGAAGTGATGTCATCTTTGTTATTTTGGCACACCCTGTATTTCACCTCATTTTTCAATTCTTCCCATGATTTAGATTCTAACTCATGTATCATCTCCAAAATTATAAGTTTTGGGTATAGGGAAGTGTATCATGACCAGGGCTTATTTTCATAATAGGATTGAACCTTGAGGAAAAATGGGGGTTCCCATTTGAAACAGTTGATATTTTTAATTTTTCTCATTCACTTATTGGACCCTAATGTTTGCGCACCCTGTGGAGTATTCAGTGGACGTGAGAATGATACGTGATCTGTTCAACCTTCAATTATCACGATTCACTAGCTGCATATTTTCAAAAATGTTAATTTACATAAAAATGACGTATGTTCGAAAGGCTGCATCTGTCACTTTTTCTAAAAAACTCGAATGACTAAAAAACGGTTCATTTTTGATATAGGGTATGATACATGAGTTAGAATCTAAATCATGAGGAAAATTAAAAAATTAGGTGAAATATAGGGTGTGCTATTGAAAATAACAAAGATGACGTCACTTCCGGTGAAACCCGAAACGTCACCTCAACGAAAATGTTTCAGTTGAATTCTTCATTAGTTCTTCACCCATATCACCAATTTTCAGAATCGTCCTACTCTCAGTTTTCTATATGTAGATTGCATTAACTCGTAGATATACCCTGTATAGTATGAGGCTGACGAATACAGTGATGAATCCTATAGGTATTGAAAAACTTGACGTATTTGTGATGAAAGTAGTGACAAACAAATAACTCTTCTCTTCCGTAACCTATTAAATCTCACTATTCCCAAGTATAATTGAATATATATGTAAGAGTTAGGACATAAAATTTCACTTACATTGATTGTTTTCTTCTTTCTATCAGACGTTTCCCACAATGTTTGTAGGAAGATAAAGAAGTAAAAAGATAAAAAAGTTCTTTCTCAAAAAAAGAATCTCTTTCCGAAAATATATCCTTTTCAATATTATGTTGATTTCATAAATTTTCATTATGAATGTAACTGGTAATTGATAACTAATTTCAATCAATGCTCTGAAAATCAAGTCCCCAACTACAGAAGCAATATATACTTATAAATGCAAAAGTCATTCAACTGGTGAGTCCTAGGAAGCTAGGACTGGTATATAGGTGCTTCTTAGGTCGTATATGCGCAAGAAGAAAGGATTTTCGAATATTCCAACTAAAAAGCCCCCCCGTGGACGTAAAAGGGTGCGTTTACATATGAAAATTACCTACTCATCATTGTTTCGATGTACCGAAATATCTTCGAAGGTTGAAATTTTGTATGGCGGTTTTTTATGTTGTAGATGTGCCATAATAAAGGATTTTCAAATATTCCAAGTAAGACACCGGCCATGAGGAAAAAGGCGCGTTTGTAAAATTATATTTAATATATCTTTTACCTTATCTGTCCATAATGTAATTAATATAACCATATAGCATGTTATTTGAATGAATATTTTCTAAGATATTATAGACTCAAAATGCAGATACAAACAGTTGCGGCGGTACATACACCTCGATACATATTTCCATCACCAAGTGACCATCTTCAAGGGGAAGATCAATAATCTTCAACGATCAGTGATACCGAAAAGCAGGCGTCTATCTTTCCACTTACCTTTTACCATGTCAGGCATGAATGCTTACTGATTAAAATTTGATGTATTGGACAATTAGAATCACTATAATAATTTTCCAGACAGAATTGAGCTCTGGAGTATTTCGAAAGAAGCACACGCTGCACAGTAAATATATTTCAACAGATAGCCAAGAAAAATCAATAATTCTGTAGTTATTTATTGGACTGGTGAGGCAACAAGGTCCAAGTTCAATGAAATTGATACGTCAACAGAAGTGTATTTCGCTCGAAGTAAGAGCAACTATTAGTGGTTTACATAAAAAACTGTGGTCAAATTCAAATTCAACTATAGAACTACTATCACTAGATTTTTTCCGCTATAGCTGTGGTTGGCAACAATGATACATAAATCTCATGTTATCAAATCTAATATTCGCAGAATAACTTCACAGATATCGAAATAATAATTTCGATGGACTCCATAAACATGTCACTCCGAAGAGAAGTAGTAACAAAATGTACAACACCAACAAAGATCAACGATCGGATAGAAGTTATCTCGATGGGAGGCAATTGTTCGGGTTGTTCTGCCTCGGATTCGAGTAGGTTTGCGAAATAGACCCCGGATTTGTTTATAGCGTTGTTTGCACTCGAACTGCACTATATTTATCTGTACGTTCTGAAATTAGCGACACATTGTTGTTCGGTTAGTGTCGTAAGATGTGTGAGTTATTTCATCGGAATGCATTTAACAGAGAACGATATTTTATTTACCTTGTTTGAATGTGGTCAATGACGCCAGTGGCGGAGAGCTGGGGAATCCGTGGGAGATATTCGTAGTTGATATGGAGAATTCCCGCTCGAAGGAGAATATAATCTGTGCACTTATATACAAATTTTGCATATCATCACCGAAATTTAGCTTGAAACACCGATCTGGCTTCACAGCGTCACTCATGTGAATTTGCAACTCAAGTAATTGCCCATATACATTTTTTTCATGATTAAAATATTTGGTGGAACACTGGATTTCATGAATATGTGTCATTTACATTTCTGCCGATGAGAAAATTATTCATGATAATAATTATAGAATTTACACAATAAATTTTATTTGAAATGGTTTTCGTTCTATAAACTTTTGTCCGAAAATACTTCTTTTTCAAAAAATAACTTATTTGTATGTAACATCTAGAGGGCGCTGAGTACTCTGTCATTATTTATTTCAAATTGCCTAATTTTTTTAATAGTAAATTTTTGGTACTTTTCATGAAAAAACCTACTATCCACACCGTTTCGAAGTGAAAGAGTATACTTCCTCAACAACGCTGGAGGTGATTGTTTTCAAGATATTTACAGTTTTCAATATCGATGATATTGAAAACATTACACAAACTAAGTATATGATGGGTCTCGTCAAAATTAAAAATTTTTTTCTATAAAACGATTATCGAGATACAAAGTGTTGACATTTTTCAAAACATGGCTGGTTTTTGTCAAAAGTTTTTTGCAATTTCAGTTGTTTGTAACTCGAAAACGAATTATTTTTTGATGAACATTTTGAAGGAAAGAGTTGTTGAGATTTTGGCTTTCTACTTCCACATCTCCTGACGAAAACTGTGAGAATCTTCCAAAAACTGGAAGAAACTGAATAATTTCAAAATAAACTCTTCACTTTCCGAGAAATTCTCTCCTGAAAATATATCCCTTTCAATTTACCCATATTTTAGATTCTGCCACGTTTTTTGTTCGATCTCTCAAGATATTTCATGATGTGGATACGTTTCAATACACCGAAACTTGAATAAAGTATTCAAGAAACACTTTGTTGTGATTTTTCACTAAATAATAATAATAATGTCGTCTTTATTATCTTCAAATACATTAATCAAGCAAATTAATCGAGTATAATTTGATAATTATATGAAGACAAAAAGCGAAGTTCAATTTGCATGATGACAATTTATCATTCAATTGCTCTTCCACTTAATCTTAACAGTTTCACAAATACGCAAGACGTCTTTCGATATGCATCAGCTTCTTCAGGCATATTCACACTCCTGTATAGGCAGACCTGTAAAGTGTTTCTTTAATACATTATGAATTTTCATCAAATTAAGTGTTAGGAATCACACGTTTGAAGATAAGACCTCGTTAATTCTTAGCTGGCACAAGTTTAGACTTCTAAGGGTTGTCGTTAGTAGAGGTGCGACAGCTCGTTAACGGAAAAACAGATTTTTCAAACAGATCGGCAGTTAACATCACGTAGCTTTGATTAAGGGCATGTCTTCTTCATTATCCAAAAGGCAGGAGTGTTTTGCACCATACTGTTATTGATATCTGTGGTGTAGCAGGTTTAGCGTTCGTTTGGTAATAGAAAGTCACAAGTTGAATGAGCGGTAGAATTGTCCAGGTCTCATATTTTGTCGTTAAAAAAAGTAAAACTCATAATGAGAATAAGACCAAAATAAACACTCGAAATTGATTAGGTACTGGAAAAAAATTAGTGGCATATCTTATTGATACTCTCCCTTTACTCCAAGTGCCTTTTTTCTCGTTAAGTGAAAACACAAAAGACAAATGATTGTATAAAACTCGGCATACCGACATCATAGTCTGCTTTCAAGTGAAACTAAATATTTAACGGAATATTGCAGTATGACAGAAATGTAAAAAATAAGTGTTGTCCTGCTTCTATGAACTTTTCGAACAAAATATATTACGGAAATTCTTTAACAAGTAGGAAACAATGAGAGCCCTTTAAGGAATTCAGTAATTAATATTTTCTCCGAAGGAGGCTTTTCCTTTCTGAAGTATAACCATAATGAAAGTATAACTTGTACTTCAAGGGAGGAATGGGGCTAACAGAAAAACTGTCCCCACGCTAGAACCGGGATTCATCAACCAAGTTGACATCATCAGGGGATGAAGTTGACATCATCAGGGGAAGAACTATACTGGTAGTATAAATCCTCCTTACAAAACCCACGTTATTGCGAATTTCTATGATAGCTTGTCTGAATGCGTCGTTGGACAACATATGTACACCTTCTTTGAACTTCCTCATGAACCAGTGTTACTACCTGCAGATGATCTCAGCTTGGGATCACTTAGTATTATGTTGATGTGTCCAAACATGATCTGCTATCCCTGATTCACTGGCTTCTCTTGTGCTCGGCAATGCGGACCTCTTAGTGTCACCTATATACGATTTGCCGCACTTACAGGGTATCCGGTAAATTCAATTCTTGGAATCGCAGCCCGCGTTTGGTGACCTAGTTATCGTGAGGCTGCTACGGTTGATGTTCTCGGATCTGAATCAGGTTCTGATGTTGTACTTGAAACCAATTTATCTTATTCTTTCCGATAATCCTCTGACATAGAAAAAGCACTGGTTGTGACGGCTTCTCTGTCTTGTGAGGCTCATGCTGATTTTCAGCCAAAGTATGTTCTATCATCACTTTGAATGATGATTCCTCTTTTGGTAGATTGATGGTGGTTGGATTCGTGATTCAGCCTCTACACCAACAATTCTGTTGAATGAGCCCTTCCAAATCATACAGAAAAAGCTAATCGAAGACGAGGACCTGGAAGAACTTACCTATAGTAGTTATCAATAGAATAGCTTGGATGCTGTGTACGGAACTGCCATTTCCAACTGGTGGATGAGTGGTTTGAATCTCTGAAACTCTGGCCATTGAAGGAGTTCACAAGAAGCCTGGTTGAGATACGTTGACAACACTTTAATAATATGGAACCACGGGAATACAGAGCTTGCCACCTTCCTAAAGTACATCAACAACGTAAAACCTTCCATCACCTCCACAACGGATAAGGGAGTCCACAACGAATTGCCACTCTTAGACGTATTGATGAAGAGGAACGACACCAAGTGGGACAGTATCTGAATCACGAATCTAACCATCTAACAAAAGAGGAATCATCAAGACCCTAGTGATTCATGCTTTCGGGCTCTGTAATACGAAAGAAGAAACGGAATTGTTACTCCAGAGTATTTTAGCTATTCATTCTAAATTAATGTGTTCCTTCATAGATTTCGATTCATATTAGGCGATGGAAGTTTGAGCTAGTAGAATTCACCAATAAACATTGTTAACCACTTTCAAACGAGGGTGTCACAGTTCTGACAGCATAACCATGTTTGTGAAATTAAAAAAGTTAACTAACACGAAACATGTCTGTTTGAAGGTGATTGACAATGTTTCATAATGAATTTTACTAGTTCGGGCTTCCATTGTCTAATATATAAAATGATTTGAAATCCCTGAAACAACAAAAAAAAAAGATATAATTAAAAATGAATAGCTTAAAATAACAATTATATTGAGCAATAACCAGAAATGAAATAATAGGGAAGAAATAAAATACAAGTAAAAAATAGAACAATTGAACAAAAAATGAAAATGAAGAAATAAAAATGAAAATAAACATTAAAAAGTTAAGAGATTCCAAGCCAAGTTAGTTCACGACGTTATCGCCCGAAGACGATTGTAGATACTAACAATCGAAACGTCGTGAACTGATGAGGTTTGGAATCTCTTAACTTTTTTATGTTTATTTTCATTTTTATTTCTTTATTTTTATTTCACTATTATTTCGTTTCAGGTTATTGTCTAATATAGTTGTTATTTTCAGCTATTCATTTTTAATTCTTCTTTTTTTAGTTGTTACAGGAATTTCAAATCACTTTATATATTAGACAATGGAAGCCCAAACTAGTGAAATTTAACACCAAACATCTCATCTTTCAAATACGCCACTGAATATATAACCATCCACTATTGGATATACTCTGGAGTAGAGTCAACTATTATAACGTTCAAGTTGAAATAATTGTACTTATAAAATAGAGTAACATTAATATACACATCAGCAATTCGCTTACGCGGCTACGGCGGCTAGAGGCTCGATTAAAGCCAAATAATAAAAATATAGTACTTTATCAGACGTATTTGGATTTATTCTAATTCCCGCAGCCATACCGACTTGCCCATTGAACTGGTTTATAGACGTGAATGAGCATTTGTTCAGTTACCGTATCGAGTGCGAATAAAAGAAAGACTCACCTATTATGGAAAATGATACATGCTGCGGAACACCTTACCTGAAAAGAAAAAAAGGTATTGAAAGTAAACGTCTACACAAAAATTTTTATCTCATTATCTGACGATATAGGTTGTATGAGATTGTATAACATGAGGGAATTCTTATGGACCTTCTTTGGGTATTTGTACTTTCTACAATCTGAAAAAATATAAAAATTGAAATGAATGACACAGGTATAGAAAGACTTAACTTTCTAGTTTATCCTGATAAGTTACTGTGTGAATTCAAATGATTTTTCTCGAAGAAAAACGTTCTATTTTTCAGTAACATGTGAAAAATAATTTCAATTTAGGTATGCAGCAACTAATCCCGGTGAATTGAATGATTCGCCCTTTTTACATCTGTATCAAGTTCCGCATTACCATTTTTCTTCAGATTGTGCAAGGTGTAAATATCCAAAAAAAGTTGCTTTCTTCCACAGAAAATTACTTTCGTTCAATATGAGTGAACTGTTATAAAAAACAATGATTTTGCGAAATCAGGACCTGAAAGAGGGTCTAACATGAAATGTATACAGTGTTTTTCTACAAGAGAGTTAAGGCCTGTATTTTATGAACGTGTGATTTAAAATTTCAGAGGTAACCAAACTTCATCTCCTTGTAGATTTTTTCAATTACCTAGGAAATCATGTGATACACTATAATATAGGTTAGGTTGGTTAGTTACAAAGTGAGTGGGTCTATCCGACCCATCACCGAAACCTGCAAGGGTATATTGTGGCTCACACCTATTGACACTCGACCAAATTAACCCAGGTTTTCAACGAAGCCGATTAGTTTGTATGGTGAGTGGTCTTACAGGTCAGATGGTGAGAGTACGGCTCTACCGAACTCTAAAAACCTGATTCGATCTCCAGCGAGGCATACATAAAGTATGTGCTCTGCTATTTCATCATTTTCCAAACAGAGGCGACACACACTGTCTTCCGACAGTCCGAGTATCTGCATATGATGATTCAAGTGACAGTGACCAGTAAAAAAAGGCCTGTTAGACATCATAGTTCATGCCTACTGTAGTCCAACAACTGTTTGGTATCAAGCTTCCAAAGGTGAATAAACGCCTTGGAGTGAGCCAATTCTGGTAGATTCTGCCAGAAGTCTATAAATCTTCTTGCCATCCAGGAGTTGAATATTTTTTTGGCAAAGCCTAAAGCGATGTCAATTATATATTCTGGTCCGATAAAACTGCTTGGAGCACCCTCCTTTGCAAAAGAGTCAGCGATCTCACTGCCTTCCAGGCCAGTATGGCCAGGAATCCAGACCAGAGACCATCTGTTAAGTCATCCTATTGATGAGAGTCATTTTTTGCAATTTGCTACCAATTTAGACGTTGCTCGGTAGGAGACAAGAGCTTCCAAAGCCGCTTGACTGTCCGAGAATATTTTCATTGACTTGTGTATAAGGTTGGATTCTTCCAAACTCTCCGTACACAATTCAATAGCGTAAATTTCTGCTTGAAATACAGTCGCATAGGTTCCTAGGTGGGTTGATATTTCTGTCCTGGGTCTGCGACTGAAAACACCTGCACCGGACCCGGTAGGTGTTTTTGATCTGTGAATTAACAACTATCTGCTCTTAATATTTCCTTCTTCCGAAGGATCCAGTCCTCTCTACTCGGGAACAGTACTTTAAAAGGTAGTTCGTAGTTCATAGTTAGAGGTTATTTGCAGAATGCTGTGACTTCCAGTGTCAACCAACAATTTGTTGCATTCTGCATTAAATTGTATTGTGCAATTGGCAATGTACACAAGTCTATATGCAGTCCATATGCAGCCTAGAAGAATCTCCATGGCCGCTGACGGTGTGGTAGTGATGGCACCACTGATGACCAGACAAGCCTGTCTCTGTAAGCCAGAGAGCTTCGCCTTTGCTGTTTTCTGTAAACTCTTCGGCCACCAGACAATTGCACCATAAGTGGTCATTGGTCTGACAATCATCACATGAATCCCATTGATTTGTTTGGGACCTAACCTCCAAGTTTTATCACAAATTCTTCGACATATCGACGCTGTGATATGACATTTTCCTTAATGTGAAATAACACATTCATTCAAACATGCCTTGTTGATTATTAGAAGCATTTTATTATTTTTACCAAAATTCATTAAATATAATTTATCAGAAACATCAGCGTAATCATGCCTCGGCCACCGTATTCACCAGATTTGGCCCCATGTTTCCACGAAAGAGACCCATGAGAGGACGGCGTTTTGGGACGATTGGGGAAATAAAAATCGGAAAATCAAAAAGTGCATACTTATCAGAACTGCTTCGGTAATAGGAAAAATCACTGGCATAAGTGTATTGTATATAAGGGGGACAACTTCGAATGAGTTGAAACAGAATTTGATGAATAAGTAAATATTTTTGAGAGAAACAAACATTTAATTTTATGCTAAAAATGAAAACAACAATAAAAATTAATTGGCGCTCCGGGGCGATTTCATTGATTCCAGTGGCGCATTTGCTTTTTCAGCTGCAGGAAAACCCGGAAAAACCTGCAGCACCATCTAAAGATCTTGATCTACCAATGTCCTCTCTCTTATAAAACAAAATGTAGGGTGGCTGGAGAGGCTCCAATAGATTCAATACATCGCCAGAACACTTCGTGACACGACTATCGTCAAACTTGAACCAGTCCGTTCCGTCTTTGACCAAGGCGTAATAATGACCAAATTGGGACCTAGTATAATGATAATAATAAATTTATTCATCCTTAAAAGATCTTTCACATTATATAGGATATGTCCTAAAATACAACACAGGAACCAGTGAAAATAATAAATAAGTAAAATCTACGTGTTTCATTATTCATTTCATTGTAGGGCAATAATCTGAAACATTGTAAAAACATGGCTCTACTAAGTGTGATTTCAATTTGGCCTTAAATTTCATGAAATTTTGTTCGCCCTTAATGCTCATAGGAAGACAATTATAAAATGTAATGCCAGTCAAATTTGGAGATTTCTCG
>WOGP01004842.1:0-13644 GCA_015342065.1 Leptinotarsa undecemlineata
CAATATATTCACAAGTTTGTCTCAGATTTTCAGTTATCTTTTGCATCTGCGCCGGGTGTAGTGTAGTGTTTTCTTCAGCAAAACGTACTTCAAGGGAGGTGATAATTGAATCCAAGTATGGTACTACTAAAAATCTCTTCTTCCAGTATTCTGAAGGGGTTTCTGCTGAATTATTGCTTCTATGACGTTGTTTTCCCGTAATACGCGGCATTGATGTAATGTTCTCCTCCAGTCCGACTTTCTCCTCAACAGCAGTAGCTTCCTTTATAATTTCACTTGTCACTTTTTCCGGATTTTCACTTTGGTTTTTAATTAAAAGTAAAATCCTTTCAACGTGTTCTGAGGCTTTGACCACTTCCAAAGCTACAGATTGGAGTACGTTGACAACGGGTTTCCTCAAAGCCGAGTATTTAGCTACTAACATAATCTCGAGAATGAAAGAAATTCTGGAAGTAGTCGCATGCAGTTGGAAGGCACTTTTCCGAGTTGCACTATTTCCTTCCTGAGATAGTACTTGTGAGGCTTCCAGAATTATTGGAAGATTTTCTTTAAAAACTCTGATAGTTTTGTGTTTCTCACAACATCTTGTCTCGCAAAGTCTGGAAATATTAGGTATCATCTTCCTTCTCAAAACTGATTCCCGAAAAAATTTATAGTATGTTTGGTGATTCCCATGGCATTTCTAATTTCAGGAAGTGAATTTAGATCATTGTTCGTAACAATAACTTCTACTTTTGGTATGCCGCATACAAATTATACAAAACTAACGTGAATGCTGGCGATCGGCTGTCGTAGAAAGAAATGCCATACCTACCTCCTACCTACATATTTTTACACTGTTGAATGGCAAATCTGATCCAGTCGTGATGATAATGGCGGCGATTTTAAAAACGGATGTCAAAATCTTAATGTTATTCTGAATATTTCAATACTTTCTACAATATACATTAAACATTGTGAATTTATTTATGTTTTGTCATGAGATGTGGAATTTATTAACAGGTAAGAAAGTCAATTGCTTGCACTTTGGTCGCTTTGCGGACAACTACATTTGATCTCTAGGGGGGACAGTTGTCCCCCTGCCCCACGTTGGCGACGCCACTTGCCATACTGTAGCAAACTCTGGAAGTAGGCATAATGCACTGACATGGCTGCTAACACATTGATGTTTATGTCAATAGCTCATACTGTATAAATTGCTATACATAATTTTGAGCTGAGTTGATTAATGTGGCATACTATGTTTTTATATTGAATAAAACATTCAATGTTCACTAGCGAAAAATGCCTAACAGAATTAGTATCCGCATATGTTCATTTCAGAATTTTTTGGAAAAAAATTTGAAATCTTTTTTACCATCTTGAAATAAAAAGGTATGAAAACAAATGAATTCCAATTCACACTTGTTTTTACCTCTGATCCATTCAAAGTTAGATAGTCACCTGATAATGTTCTAATTATGAAGAATGTGAATGGGACACATGCGAATGCAGAGAAATTCTTGGAAAGTGTTCGATGTCCATTTGATGAACCATGTTTAACTGTGCCACAATTCAGGGGAGAGAAACAGTTTGCCGGAATGTAGTCAGGAGAAAGTAGTAAAGATGCCAGATAATATGTTTGGCTACAGCTCATCTACTTTCCTGACTATTTTTCAATTTTTAACGTCTCTAGTGATGCTTGTGAAGGAGGATATAACAGTTGGGAGAGAGTCCAAAGATGAATAGGTCCCCTGTTGCTGGGAGGGTGGTAAAGCAAAATTTTTGACCCACAAAATTAGCAGACCACTTGAGGACCCAAGTGTTGCTGATACTCACCAGTGTCTCGAAGGCAATAAAATATTAGCAAGTGGACGACTGTTGAGATATCGCGTACGCACACATAGCTCAGCAGCTCAACGAAACAACGCCCAGATCGAGTACAAAATGGGCGAAGATGGTATATCGGTCCAAATACAAAGAAACGCTGAAGAATCCGACCCAGCAGACGCCCCCAGTGATGGTCGTCAGCAGGCGTCGCGACATCAACCTCATCAGAAAGTCCATAGTGGCACTGAAGGTAACGCGAATATGGCAGAACTGACGGACCATACGGACGAGTATGGGGGTGGTGGACAGTTCCAGGGGTGGTTCGAGGTCGAGAGAGGCCTGCTATCAGGTGCTATCAAGTTGCGGAATGGTGAAGCTCCAGGAAATCAAGAAGGCAATCGTAGCGAACGATATTTGTAGTGACTATTTGACTGACCATAATTTGAACACTCAGTGGGTAGCTCAGTGAGCGAGTGGGGTTTATAATTAATGAATCTTCGCTAGTACAAGTATCACGCTGAATTGAACTATAAATTACATTACATTTCTAATATATTTTTCAAAATGTATTAAAAATAAAATTTGGTTGTTCTGCGAGTGACCAATTTTTAAATTTCCAGTTGAACATCTTATACTTCAAAAACTGTAGATAAAATATTCGTTATGAAGGAATAAATATTTCCAATGGTTTTTTGGGTCCATAACCTTCCACAATCTAAGCACAAGGTCAAATCAATACAAAATCTGAAAAATCGGTACTCACTCCAAAAAGTTACTGCGCAATATAAGAATCCTGTTGGTCATAAGAAAATGAGTTTATATACATAGCTTCTTTCGGATGATGAACGTTTCGGAAAACTATTTTTTTTCTGTTCTGAAAGCCTGATAAAATCGAATTTGCAATATTCAATAGCTATTTGGGATTCAGCTAATATTTCTACAATTAAGCCATGAATTGCAAATCAATAGTTCCATTCAATGTGCCAGCACGTAACATTAAACGGACTTTGTTTTTCAATATCCCTTCGAACCTCCAGAGTATCTTTAGATGCTTACAACTACAATTAGCTGACAAATTCAACTAGAGAATGTCCCAGAATAAATTTTACAAAATAGTTTTCAATCATATATGATTATTATTATAATAAATAATGAGCAGAAAACCTATTCTTTTGAATTCTTATACTTTTTGACTTCAAATCCTTACTTCTCGCGAGTTTGTTGGGGTCCTCTCCATTTTGAGACTACAGTTTTTGAGACGTTTGTTTATTTAAAGTTTGGGATTACTATAAACTTGTTATTACTTTCTTCTTTTTGAAAAGTCGAAGATTTACGAAGTGCTTCCCTAAACTTACATTTCCTAATTATCATGTCAACTATATCTGGGTTAAAACCGTTTGCTTTAGCTACATCCCGAATCACTCTCTTTTCATTGTCTTACCTGTCTTTCTTTAAACTAACTTTGTTGGCGAAACGCGCGTCGAGTGCAAAAATATTAGTTTGGTGTTTGGGTAATTGATCAAAGAAGTTATTCAACTTTCACACCAAAGGTTCCAATCCCATAGTTATTAATTTCGAATAGTAACAATAGACTTCGTTGAAGATGTATGTAAGACCCATTGTTCACAATTAATACAATAGTTATTATTTCTTCTGACAGGAAGTACTTTGTTGAAGTTCATCAATTGAAAGTAAATTGAGGTTCCCTGGTAGTAATTCGTATATATCCAATTTTCTTTGAGGCACAGTTAACATTGAGTACAAGGCCGTAGCCAGAAAACAATTTCGGGGGGGGGGTTGCTTTGGTGGAACAGTAGAAAAACATGAAATGTAAAAATAACGAAAGAAAGAAAATTGTGTTAGATGATCATATATATTTATTAGAAAACCATTACAGAAATATTAACATATTTTTACATAATTAAATTTAGTTTTCTAGCTTTATTTGCAGCAAACAAATCAATTACCTCCTCGGCGTCGATGTCAATTTTCCTGTGGATTGACATTAACGCCAAACCGTTCAGTCGTTCCTGGCTTGTGGAGTTTCTTAAATAAGTTTTGAAGCGTTTCACAGGACATAAAGTCCTTTCAGGGGTACATGTGGACCCAGGTAGTGTCACCAAGATTTTTTAAAGTTTATATGCATATTGCCGTAAAATTTTTCCATTGTGTTTCTGAAAAGTTTTTTCAATATTCTCTTTCAAGCACTTGGTTCGTTTTTCCAAGGACTTGATAACATTTCTGACAGATTTTATACTTCCAATAGTATCTGTATCTGTAGAGTAGGAAGGGTAAGTGTAGGCCCACATCACTTAGGCCACATGTGACCCATTGTACATCATCCCAAGGAGTTGTCCTCCTAGGTCATCGTCGATTCTGTCCTTTCCAGGAAGGTGGACAGATTACTAGGATACATCTTTATATCGGCAGGTGTAGGCCAAGACTCGCCGAACACACACTCTCTTATTGACGATAACTCCTAACACTCGCATAGAATATGCCTGACAGTTTCATCTTCCTGTTCACACATCCTGCATAGAGGTGCGTCCACTAGCCCCATGTTACGGAGATGTTTCCTTAGTTGACAGTGGCCAGTCAGAAATCCTACTTTTAAGCGTAGATTTTTCCTGGACATCGATAGATATTTTTCCGGCGTCAGCTTCCCAGGGTCGTCCAGGATGATCCTGGCAAAATTGCTTCCTTTGATTTCATCCCATCTCTTTATGGATTGAGTATGGGTGTAACGTTTGGCTAGTTCAGCATCAGGCCGTAGGTGCTACTGGGTCCTAAACTTTTTAGTCCAGCAGCTTCCTTGGCTAAAGAGTTGGCAATGCGAGTACTCCTGTCGTGCCCTTTAATCCATCTCAGGATAATGTTATTACCTATCGAGGTTTTGGCTAAATCTTGGAGGCACTTTGATACTAGGCCTGAGATAACACGTCTGTTCTAGGCTAATAAGGTTTGTCTGCTATCAGTGCAGATAGTTTCTTGCTAGAAATTCCTTTTCTGGTCATTCCTTTTCTGGCAATTGAGATACCAGCAGGTTCTGTCTGAACCACGCTGGTATTTTTTCCCATTCCCCACTTAATCCTTAGGCTTAGTGATCTGGACTACACTCCACATCCTGATCCTTCTTTGGTTTCTGAGCCGTCTGTATATATGCGTATTGCATTTGTAGCATCTGACTCTGTATTCTGTTTTGTTTGTATTTTGTAGGGTTCATTAAACACAAACCTTGGTTCAATTGAATCACTGTAGCAGAGGTTGCGCAGTAAGCTTCTCGCCACAGGCTTAGCCTCAATTGACCCATTCCTACTTCGAGGTATACACCAGCCGTGTCCAATCGTAACATAGCCATTAACGCTACCTCCTTAACGTACAGGTCCAGAGGGGTCAGACCAGTAATTAATTCCATTGTCGCGGTTGGTGTTATTCTCATGGCTCCTGCGATGTTCAAACAAGCGAACCATTGTATTTGATATAATTTTTGGATACCCGTTGCTTATAGAACTTTCAGGGAGATCACTTCCCCTTGATCCCCCATCCTGACAACGGCCTTGATTGAGGATAAGAGAAGTTGATACTCAAATAAAGTAAAAATATGAATAGTGACTCAGTACATGTGATGCACTGTTCGGAACTTCTGGTGTAGTAATGAATATTACTGGAGTCCAACCCCAACACCAAACCGTTATTTTTAACACCTCGACACGTGTTTTGATCATCAAGGGATCATCTCCAAGAGGAAGATCACACCTAGTGACAGCCACCTATATACCCACCACGTGACCAACATAGACTGAGGTGTTAAAGACATGATGAATGATGATGAACCATATCATAACGAAAATACGATTCTCGGACCCAATGATCAATCACCTCACTGTGTCTCCGAGATTCGGGGACAGGATTCGACCGGCGCAAGCTTTCATTTGGTTAATAATAATAATCGGTATAATAATTATAATTATTATCTTTTGGCCATAGAAATTCCTACATAACCTACTTTTTCGAAAATTAAATAAAGAACTAATTCAATTGTAAACTCACATGTTTTGAAATGTGTGTGCGTATGCTTGGCAGATTTCAAGTAGCCATATTCGTGCAAGGAAAAATACTATCTTGAATTGAAATTATTTTTATCTAACTGAGTCTGCTTTTTTCTCATTCACCAAAAACGATTATTGAACCTGTTTTAAGCGAAAGTTCAGTTCCATAGATGAAAAACTGTTGTAATAACTGTCATTACGATGGTTAACGTGAAATATTATTTCATTTATAGAGATCGAGGTCGATCACTCGTTTCTTCGGTATCGATATTTTTCTAGTTGAAAAAGCGCTGAACTACTTTATAACCGGACCTTTGAGCGTCGTTGTGGTCATTTACAAGTTAGGCTAGAATAAACAAATGTATATATTACATCCTGCCGATGATAATACACGCTTGGGAAAGTTAAAACGCTGAGATGAGCTATTTGCGGTTAGCGTTGTTAAGGCGAGGGCTTGGGAGTTTTTGCGGGAGATAAAAAAAGTCGGTCACCGAATCTCGTCGAGATCGGGGGTCTCATTCCTCAGCCTTCGAGACTGAGGAGAGTGGCCTAAATAGGGGAGTTAATTTGTTTTCAAGCGCGTAGTGTTAAATTTAAGAAAAATCGGTAGTGAAATCATAAACCGGTAATGGGTACATGGGAGTTTGAAATTAAAGTGTTGGTGTTGAAGACACACCGGGTCAACGGAACCTATGGTTGACCATGAACGATCCAAAGAGGAGTTATGTGAGTGTTTGGTTTTTTTATTAACCAGTTGATATTGAGAGAGAGTTCACATATTATTTTGTCTTGAGTCAACTTCCTATTTGCACTGAGGTTATATATTGTTGGGTTCCTAGTGCTGATTGTTTGGCTAGAGTTCATATTACAATTACAAAAAAGGGCGAAAATTTGAAGTTATACACCACTCTACCTAAGGTAAAAGCAAAACTAAATGTATTTTGTACTGACTTGGTGCATGTGTAGTTATTCAACAGGTTAAATTAATAGTAAATAGCAGGGTCAAATTTGCGGCATTTTTTTGTTCTAGTTCCTTTTATTTTCTGTTATAAAATTTCACACGTGGTTTTTTTCAATCTGTCCATGGAGTCGTTGTTTTGTTTATTACACTTTATATTTGAAACCGTGGACTTTCATTTTCTCTTGGACTGAGAAAAACACCAACCTCGTAGAGTAAGATGAAATTGAGAGAACAAAAACAAATTAGATAATTTTTGTCAATCTATCGAGAAGGGAATAGTGAAAAGCCAAATGGTATACCAAATGATCAGATTTCAAAAAGACTGGCCTTCGTGCAACCGGCACGAACCCTACAGCCTTTTTGGAATTGCCTAACTTCCAAATTTTGATGTGGAGAAATCTGCATCTGGTGACAGCAGCTGTCAGCATTATTTATTTAAATGAATCAAACACGGCAATAGCGAGAGGGTTTACAAGGATTGATAGACAGTTAAGTATTATATCACTGTTGACTTAGATATTACACTGCGGACAGCAAACTGTGAGATTTCGCGAGGATTTCTTGATTAAGAAATCTAATTCCACAGTTCAGAAGATTTTTATTTTTGTTATTATCTACCATATATTACACTGTTACCTGTTGAATGATGTACTGAAAGTGCCTCAATTTGGATAACTCGACTATATTCAACCAAGTCATATCAGTGATCCATTTGGCTGGTTTGGGTGGACAAGCATTAAGATCCAAAGCAGCGCCGCCTTTGATAAAGTTCTGAAATTCTTCGTGCGTGATATTCTCTCTTTCCAAGTCTATTCTGAGGCACATCAGCAACACTAACATGTATTTATGTTCCTCGTACAAACCTCTCGATTTGTATTTATATATCTCGTAGGTGAGGTATTCGATGATGTTACTAATTCGTCTGAAAAATGTAACGTTCATTATTTGGAATACTTTTGAGAACGATTCCCTACTTGGATATTATCGGAGTCTTTTCCGATCGGTACATGGATATGTCGAATCTTTCCAGAAATTGAACTAATGAAGTTTGATACATGACGTTCACCATGGCCATGCTGACAACTAAAAAGTATAAAACACTTCCTCTCGCGGCTACAGGTCTGAATTCTTCCCTGGCCAGGTTGATTTTGATCTCCGTGTCCTTCGCTATCGTCAGTTTTTCTTTCACTTCGTTCGCAGTAGACTTGGTAACGTTCAAAACGCCAATAACAGTTTCATCGTCCAATAACGAACCTTGAGTTGTAGTGAGTTTATACAGAAGATTTGCCTCCAATTCCAACATCTTCCTTTTATTAGCCGTCACATCTTTGATCAAGTTAGTCCTTTCCGTTTCGAGTTCTTTTTTCTCTGTTAATATAACTCTGCCCAATAGTTGGTCTTCTAAACCTTTCATAGTAACAGTGAAATCAATAATCGATGCTCTGGCGAATATTTCAGGAGTGTAGTTAGGATTAGCAAGTCGAGTGGTGATGTACATCCTGAAGTTGTTGTTGAAATCGACCTCTTTGTCTCCGACTTTCACTTTGTACGTCGTACCAAGTTTGATGAGATTTTTCTCCATAACGTTGTCTAAAACTGGGTCTAACTCTTCCCCTATATCTTCAATGATCATCGGGTAACCCAATGAGACTGAATCTTCGATGTGATTCCTGAAAATGATAAACATTAACGTCTTTATATTTATGAAAGAGTTAATAATGCAACAGGTCATGAATATTCGTTCATCATAGATCCCCTCGCTCTCCAGAACTGAACACCGTTTCTTTTTTCCACTATCATGAAAGAGCAGGTAGGGCTTTGTCCTGCAACGAACAGAGAAAATAGGAAGTAGATAGTTATAATTGTTTCAGTTGAATGAAGTATTTTATGTCTGTAAGTGTGGGAAATTGTATACTTTATGTTCCTGTTAATGCTTTCGATAATAAATTCAAAAAATGATGTGAATTTTAATTTTTCTCAAAAAATTATCATTCATTCATCAATTTTCATTTTGTCCCCTTCTAAGTAGCCCCCTTCAGATAAAATACACTTGTGGCAGCATTATTTACAATCCCCATTGCAGTTTTTATCTCCTCAATCGTCGCAAACCTCCATACTTTCATGGACATCTTCAATCTAGGGAACGGTAAATAGTCGCAGGGGGCCAAATCTGGCGAATACGGTGGCTGAGGCATAATTCCGGTGTTGTTTTTAGCAAAAAAATTACGAATAAGCAACTTTTCTAATGATGATTCGTCGATTCTCCATAACAAACTTCGTCACTTTCTCAACATTTCCATCGGTCGTTGATTTGCTGGAGCGTCGTCATTCACATCTTCCCGATCTTCCGTGAAGATCTTGTAAACATGTTTCTGACTCAGAGTACAATCACCGTATGCCACTGTCAATATTTCGAGTGTTTTTGAGTACCTCCATTTTTCACACAAAATTTCATGCAATTCTTTAATCCATTGTTTTCAATGCCGAACACGAAAAACACTTACTTCTAACTTTTATGCTTCTCAAGACACATATGTGAAACAATGCATAATTTCTCCATTTTATATCCACCTGGATGACACTCATCTCTATAATCGATTCATGCAAACAGAATTGAAAAATATTGAATACCAAACTTCTACAGGCAATGTAATGAAAAACGTTTTTTTGTATATTTCATATGTGCCCCGAAATTGTGGTCCTATGCATATAACATTTCTATGTTTTCAAATAATATAATGTATATGTCGTAGGTTATGAAACTTAATGAAGAGGGAATTACACTTATTCCAAACATCGGTTGTCCGCCACCGAGGAGGACAGTGTTCCATGTAAGTGAAGTTTTACTTCTTTCATTTACTATATTGCTGGTTACTTATTTATTATTACACATTATACATTTATTACTTATTTATTACAGCTGGTAGCGAGTAGCGCACAAATGTTTTTTAAATTTTTTACCAATTTTATAAGGATGGTGGAATTTAAATTGAAATATTAACTATTTGTATTTATTTGTCTTTATTATCCCAAGAAACATTAAATATTTATAGATAGAGATTAACTAAAGATTCAAATTTAACAAAATGATGAAAATTGAATGAGAAAACTCAAACAGTGAATATAAAATTTTTTAATAGATATTTAAAAATAAAATATGAAAAATTATAAATAATTGAATGGAAAAAAAAACAAGTAGAATAATCAATATGGCCAAACAGTCAAATGTGAAATTTTCATAATAAATATAAAATTTTTATACGAAGATCATATAATCTTGTATTTTCACTTCAATTCTTTAAATACTTTTTCAATAAATTTCTGAATTTGAGACAAATTTTAGATTTTTTAATTTCATTTCTTCAGGAATTGTATTAAATATTATAATTCCATCATGATAAATCATTTTTTGATCAAAATTAGATTTGAAAGTAATAAAATTACTAACTGATAATAATTTTGTTTGTCTAGTGGTATGACTATGAATATTATTGATTTCTATGAAATTTATGTACGAAATTTTTATTTATTTGTCATTGAGTCAATATTTATAATTTAAGATTTCCAGTGATATTATTTTACAATAACTAGCTAAGATCCTTGATTTCACTAGTATATAAAAGCCACAATAAAATTTGTTTATGTATATTTTAATAACATATTTTTTA
The DNA here is from genome assembly GCA_015342065.1 of Leptinotarsa undecemlineata. NCBI lineage: Eukaryota > Metazoa > Arthropoda > Insecta > Coleoptera > Chrysomelidae > Leptinotarsa > Leptinotarsa undecemlineata. The sequence continues at coordinate 10,488 of WOGP01004842.1, forward strand.
TAAATATTTCAGTACCCAACAATCATCACAGGGTTCACACTATTATTATCTGCCAGCTGTCACGTGACGGCTCACAATTTTTTCTTCCAGATTGTGTCTAAAAGTTACGCTTTTGGCCTACACCTGCCGATATGAAGGAGATGTCTCCAAGTGATCTGTCCACTTTCCTGGAAAGGACATGATGGACAATGCTCTAGGACAGGGGTCTCCAAACTTTGAAGCCTTCGGGCCATAATGATTTCGTCAGTTTGTTCTAAGGGCCAAATTTTGCCCTTATTGCTTATATATTTCTAGACTAGGATAGTCGCAAAGTGCGTAAGCAAACTTACGCTTTTTTGCATTTCAATTATTATTGTGTATTGTGGCACTTAACGACATCTAGTGGCGAGTAGTGGTACTATGTACTATCTTTTTCAGCTACCCGCTAGGTGACATTAGGCGTAATTAAATATTTGGAATTACCGCGTTGGTTCGAGAAAGTTCTGGTTCTAGCTAGTGTATTCCGATCACCTCGATATAGCAGTAATAATTGAATATAAAAAGGCTAGCGGCGCAACTGCGAGTTAGTCTGAGTAGAAAAGGCGAAGGAAGCGAAACTGTATTGTGAAATAAAGTAAATATATAAGAATGATTTGAAATATAAATTAACAGCAGCAAACTTACCAACAACTATTTTAACTGAATATTAAGTCTATTTAGCCTATTTATTCTATCAATACTGTTCACCAGAGACCTACTGTGTAGGTAGTTGGGGGAGATTAATATTTCCAAAATATTTATTTTTTCATATGTATGTATCTCTCCTCGATAGTTTCCACTTGTGATTTCTGTATATTATTATTACAGATATTTTATCAAATACAAACAATGAAATCAAATACAACTAATGAAAGTATCTAAAGACTAGCGGTGTCTAAAAAAATGTATGAAGAGCTAATTGTTTATAAAAAACATATTTAGGTTTTATACTCCATTAATAGTATACAGAACATGGAAAAAGTATGAATCTAACAAGAATAATTTTCCCAGACACCAGAACTGTGAAAACTCTTGTTTGTCAACAAAATACACAGCATCTGAAAAACATTTTCTGGTTTATAATGTGAGAAATATTTTACTCTGGATTTCTAACTGCCATTCTACGAAGCGATATCAAGTAAGTAGTTAACAAGTTAAGTAGTAAGTACCATCTGAAAAGGGTCAGGTGGTACTATTTATCTGGTGGATGTCGCAAAGACGCATCATCTTCAATGGATAGGAGATAGCTTAGACGAATGAATCAAGATATATGGGGGCCAGCCTCGACAGGAAACTAACATTCAGGTCCCTTATCACACAAAAGTTGAGGCTGGCGAAAGCCACTCGACACAACGTCTATCCCATTATAGGACGCAGTAACACGGGCCTAGAAATGAACTGCTCCTAATCAAGACAATCTCACTTTCCTAAAATATGTATACTTCCACTGCGTGGAGCAATTGTGCGAAAACATACAGGCAACAGATCCAAAGGTTTACGAACGTCCCGAAGGGACGCTAAAGCTCACACATACATATCACACAGATTCATAGGCTGGGACCCGGATCTTAGGACCCAATTCGTGGATGTCCTCTTGCGAAACCAAGCATATTCGGACACATCCCAACCCGGCGCTACGTGGTTTCCACGACACACTGAACACAGTATGTCGTCAAAAAATGGAGCAAAATATAATTTCAATTCCAATGTTTCATATTGACGAATTGTAGTTCAGAAGAGAACAAAATCAAAGACCAAGTTCAGACCTAAAACACGACTACTGAATGAGCAGATAGGTGTGTTCAGAGTGTTCTGTCTGTCCTTTCGATCTAATTCTGTTTGATACTGTGATATAAGTCACACCATGACCAGACAGGCAGCACAGGGAATCACCATGCAAACATTACATAGAATAGAGTCAGGAAATCAGACAGACACTGAGGAGTTCACGCACCAGAGACTAACATCAAACCAAATCATGTCAGATATCAATCTCGCTGAAGTGACACGCGGCAAGATGAGAACCACGTGGAAGCGAGCGCAGGAGGAGGTATGGAGATTCTAACTTCTGCACACATCAACCATGTGGAGGAACTCCTATCTTCGGAAAATCATCCCCGAAGAGGTTGTTGGTGGGACAGAGCTCAGTCCAGTTCAAAAACTTCCTATAATAGGTATGACAATTAACTGAAAATATTAAAAAAAAATTGTTCTTGGAGTTAACTCATGAGGATCTGACAATTCATTATTATGGTGTTTTCGATTATCAAAATGCTAGGAGAGTAGAGACGATTATATTATTTACTTCATTCCATCGATAATTTGTATGTGCATTTCATTGATATTTCGCATCCGTGATACAACAATTCATACAATGAATTGACAATACATAAAATATACCCTTTCCATATAAACAACAGCTACTGATGTCTGTTATTTATTCGTTTGTAAATTTATAATTCGAAAACAAACAAACCAGGGCGTATTGCAGTGGTATGTAAAATTATCGCTATGCAATACCGACACCAATGAGTCGTTTGAAATATCAGAAGTGTTCACACAAACTGAACGATAATCATTATTTATTTTACGTCAGCATTAATGAAAGCGAAACCTGACACCTTCATGTTTTCTCTATAGGAAGTGTCAGGTTGACTTGTCTATCTCTCATGTGTATACATTCAATTTTTCAATGAGGGATCTGATATGGCCAATTAATATGATTGTACGGGCTTAGCATTTTCTCTGATTTGTTATTCAAAAATATTTTCAATTAAAATGAAATCACAGAAAGTTTTTATTATATTGTGTAGGAATCCTGTGAATATGTGATTCGAATATTTGGAATAAAAATGAGTAGAGAAAAATGTTTTTTGTATAATTCAGTGTTCGTTTAAAGTATTTGTTTCGAAAGAATTTTATTTCATGTAATTCAATGTTTATATGAAAGTAGTTGTTTCAGGCGGGCTTTCTCTTCCAGTTGGTCTGTTTAAAAATCTGTTTAAAATCTGTTTTTCCGTCAATCAGCTGTTAATAAGTTGTCGAACGACAACTCTCAGAAGTTGAGAAACTTGTGCGAGCTAAGGACTAACGAGGTCTTACTTTTTAACGTGTGATTCCTAACACGGTTGCAGAATCA
>WOGP01004843.1:0-13644 GCA_015342065.1 Leptinotarsa undecemlineata
GTGGAGTGCACATCTAGCTCTCCTACCGTTGAACGGTTGCTGCTGGGGTAGAGCGATGCGTTACGTCATAGCCTTCACCGCATCGAGAGAGGTGAGGGCACACCGATGCATACGCATTATTCAGCCACACGTCGTGGAGTGAACATCTCGCTCTACTACCGTTGAACGGCTGCTGCTGTGACGTCACACCACTACTTACTTGGTGGGCTCACAGCTCACACCGATGGAACATCCATTACTTGGAGGATCATTGAAGTATGCAGACTTGTTTGTACATAGACAAGCACATGATGAAACCCTGTACCGTGCATTTTCTCTCTCTCCCTCTCTCACACACATCAACCCTGTACCAAACCAAATGTAATTACGCATTATGTTACACACAAAATCTCATATGAAAAAAATTCTGAACGATCTATGCACCAGACACTTCAAGGTCACACATCGTCTTGACTTCACTAAACAACAACCAAAAAAAGCAGATAATACGTCATAGTCGTGGGGGGAAGCTCAGAACCGGCTCAAATCTCCTACTCCCTTGCCCTTTTTCCTAAATAAATATTTTTTATGTAATTGTTTTTCTGTGAAACATGACAAGTTGATCATAAAAAGCCATTATTTATTGTGAAATTTCGTATAAGTATCTCCAACCTGAACCTTTTGTATTCCATCTTTCTGATTTTGAGATTGATTGATTCTAATAATGTTTTGAAGAGAAGCTTTTATCGGCTTTCTACTTCTCCATCATTGAACATATGAAGATATGGAAAACTTGCGAAGAAAGTTCCGAAGAAAGTTTTCCACAATTTTCGTTTGATAATGAAGAAGTAGAAAGTCCGAAACTTCGTTATAAAAAACTAATATACTTTGAAAATATTTTTTTTAGATTTTCTATATTCTAATCTATACCATCTATCGAAAAATGGTTAAAAATGTGGTTGGATCCTTCGATTTGTATGGAAAGTTGAATCATTTAACCAGCAATAGGAGTTCTGTGAATATTTTTCTCTGGAATTGCGGATGTGTATATTTTTGAAAAATATCAATAGATAAAATAATGTAGCGTTAAGGGTAATGATTTGTACATAATTATATCTTACATAATGAATTTTCGGTTTAATCGTCTTTATAATAAAAACACAATTGTTTCGAATTACCTGGATAGTTGCAGCAATTTCAGCTCCAAAACCACTAGTTAAAGGTGCCTCGTGTGCGATGAGTACTCTTTTCGTTTTTTTCACCGACTAAAAAAGACCAATCGAAATTAGTAACTTCTTTCGCTGGGTAGGCTTAGACTGTATTGGATTTGAAAATTGTTTTTCCCTTGCGTATCTGCTAATGTATATCAAGTTGTCTAGACACTTTTCGAAATTTGCAAAACGGATGATTTCACAATTTGCCGCTATTTATTCGCTAATTAGTTGCGGGAGAAAATATTTTTTCGTCCCTTTTTTTAAAAAAATACCTAACCTAACCTAACTTGACATTATGTTAGCGATACCAGTTTTTTATTATAAAGTTTTCCAGAACTTTGACTAGACCATTGGCTTGTTATATTTAGTCGCTAATTAGTTGCGGAGAAAAATATATTTTCGAATACATGGTGTCTCGCTAACTTGACGTCAAGTAAGCGATACGACTTGTTTATTATTAAGTTTTCCAGAACTTTGACTATAACATTGGTTTGATATATTTATTCGCTAATTAGTTGCAGAGGAAAATATTTGATTTACCTTTTGCTTTAAAACATTCATAGTTTTGCTAACTTAACTTTTTATTATTGATTTTTTGAGAACTTCAAACAAAATATTTTCCTTTCCTTATTTTGAACACCATTTGAGTTTTCTGCAGTTTTGACATTGATCTAATTGTCGGTCAGATTAGGATACCACAAACTCTCATTCCGGAACAAAGCAACAACCTCAGCTGTATACAGAATCTACCTTGATGCAGGACACGAAATCAAAAAAACTCTCGAAATATCATCATGTGTGAGGGGGATGTAGGGAGATGATCACGTGTATTTACAAATAAAATTTATTGACAAATTGCCTTATAACCTATTTTTTTAAGAAAGTCTTGATACTTCTTGGCCTGAGGACAATGTACTTGTGTCATTTGTCATAAATGTATGTGAGATGGTCAAATAAAATACTCTACTCTTTGTTTTCTGCACTCGAAGATATTTTGAATATTTTTATCAAAAAAATACATGTGATTTTGACTAGAGAGAGGGTAGTTCACAACATCACCAAGCATCTCCAGAGGGGGAGGAGGGGGTTAAAAATTTACTAAAGATATCACTTGATTAATGAACGACCCCGAAGTGCCGAAACAGCTCTCAAATAATATATTGCTTGATCCATTAACATTGATCGGTTAATGTTTGGGATCATGGTAGAAGAATAATTGAGTTTTGTGTATATTAAATCAGGCTGATTTAATATTTCGTAGCAGAACCTTCGAAATACAAATCAATCACTTAGTGAATCAATTCAAAGCCGAATTCAGGAGGGGTTCGTGACCACCCCAATTATTTTTGTTACTAATCATATAATGTAAAGTCTTAGTATTTCTGGATGAACACTTTATTTTCAGATTTTCAACAAAAATGTTTTTTTGGTTCTGAAAAAGCGAGAATGTTTACCGCATAATCAGTTCCAAATAATCTAAATCAACACTTACTTCTTCTATATTATATCTTCATTCCTACTGCTTTTAACTTTTAATTCTCGACCTATTCATATTTCTCATGTGATTCGCCGAAATTAATGTTTTCAGTCAGTTCGAATGTTTTCCCGGCTGGTTTTTGAAAAATAATATATAGTTTAAACCAATACCAATAAAAAAAACCGAAATTTCTCAGTGTGTTCTGATTTTTTCCAAATTTTAAATATATCAATAAAAATAAACGTGTGTGAATAGAGTGAAAATTACCCTTTATTTATGGTTTGTAAATGAATAAAAAAATCACACTGGTTCTGCTAGCTTAACAGGGGTTTTAATTTTACTCATTTTTTAGGCGACGTAGTAATGATAGATCTTGATATGGACGGTACCAAAGAAATTGATTCTATTCCAAAAATGTTTGTATGTCCGAAAACAGGCGATAATTATAAATTAGTGGGTTTTGTAAACTATAAAGGAAATAGTTTAAAAACGAGACAAACCTAAGTAATTGGATCGGTGTATCGTCGCGTCGTTCAGTAAGTTTTAAATTGAATTTTCATTAAGTATCGGCCATTTACCCATCTTTACCAAGGGTTAACTCCTTTTGCTGTATCGTCTCCTTCAAAGTATTTTGCAGATATATTCCAGAAATTGTTCGCATTGTATTATGTTCGTTGAAATTTTGTTTGAATTAATAGTTAAAACATATGCATATCCCGATGTTTTAACTCGAAATATTATAACAATTTTACTATGATACATCGATCCAATTGTTGTAATTACTATCGAAATAGTAATATAACTAACAAAAATAGCCTGTATAATTATGTAAGTTTGAGCATTCGAGAAGTGATATACTTGAGTAAATATATGATATTTTAAATCATTTATTTATTTGTTATTATTGTACAGTGATCTGAATGAATTTACAAATTTTATTATTTATTGTAATATCCAATGAATTGGTTGAATCAAGAATATACATTAGTTATCATTATTATTATTATCAAATAATCAGATAGAATCTAATGTCTATTAGGAAATTCGTATAGATATACAAATAAACCCCTGTTAAGCTAGTAGAACCACTTTGAAATTTTACATTTATTTTCAGGCCATAATTTAAGGCTAATTTCAGGCTAATTTTGTATTCTATTCCCAAACTTTTTGCTCTTCGTTTAACGTAGATATCATGGGTTCTCCTTGCTTAACGTCAAGCTAGCAAAACCCACCCCTATAAAAACATTTTGTCAAATCGGATTCCATCATAATTTCAGGCTCATTTTAGGTTCATATTTTCCCTCATCGCCGATTTTACTAGTGTTATGTGTTTTTTTTTTTGAAGTTGGGTTCTGGTGGCTTGACCGATAAGCTAGCAGAACCAAATCTAAATCCTTCAGGTTTAAAAAAAATTTTTGCTTTCAGTTACAATAAATTGTTTGGGGAATAACCATTATCATAAACGGTAAAAGATGAAATATTTCATTTAGATAATTTTTTCATGTATGTGAAAAATCCAAAACTGAGAATTTTAGGTTCCTTTTAATGGTTTAGATTTGGTTCTGCCAGCTTAACGGTTAAACTAACAGAACCCAATTATAAAAAAAAAATATCTGGAATATAGACGAAGAGGGAAAGACAAGCCTGAAATGATCCTAAAACTCTGTTCTAGATTTTTCATATACTTGAAAAATATTATTTAAATGAAATATTTCATCTTTTACCGTTTGTGCCGGAGATAATCTCCTAAATAATTGATTCTAACTGAAATCAAAAAATGTTCCAATCTGTTAATGAAGAAGCATTAAATGAGCCTAAATGTATTGCATATTCACAATTTCTAAAATGTGATGGATTCAGATTTGGTTCTGCTAGCTTAACGATTAAGCCATCAGAACCCAACATTTATTCAAAAAATAGAACACCTGGATAATCGGCGTAAAATGAGACTGAAATTATGATGGAATCAGATTTGACAAAATGTTTTATTAAGGGTGGGTTTTGTTGCTCAACGTTAAGCTAACAGGACCCATGATATCTACGTTAAACGAAAAGCAAAAAAAATTGTAATAGAATAAACAATTATCCTGAAACTAGCCTTAGATTATGGCCTGAAAATAAATGTAAAATGTAAAAGTGGTTCTGACCTTAACAGGGGTGACAAATTAGCAAGACACCATGTATTTGTTTAAACGACGGAAAATTATAATATTTTCCTTCGCAAGTAATTCGCTAATGACTAGAACATGCTAATGGTGTAGTCAAAGATCCGGGAATCTCAAGAAAAAAAAACAGTGAGAGAACAGCTACGATTCAATTTCAATAAAATTTTCGTGGATGAAAACTTTATCTGGAGAATTCTATGTCAACTATGTAGTTGATCAAAGCTCATATATCAGACTTTTTGTAGGGCAGAAAATGAACCCACACTCTTCCGTGAATGTGACTTTTTTCGCATTAACATATATTATATTACTTACCAAACAAATTCCGTAAGTCAAATTACTTTATCGGGCAAAAATTCAACCTCCATCTCTGTTTTCATTCATTTCCAAAATATATTTGTGAATTTATTTTTTTATTATATCCACGAATGTTTGGAAGGAGTTATCAATATTTGTTGAAAATGGATGAAAACAGGGATGATTTAATGCCTGATAAAATAAATTTGACAAGAGTAACTTGTTTACAATATGTACTAATATAATATATGTTAATGAGAAACAATTCCCATCCACGAATGTTTTGAGAGAGTAATGGATCGATAAAAACATGGGTGAAGGTTGATTTTCTGCCCTACAAAAGGTCTGACATATAAAGTCCGACATCTGACGAAAAATGTCAATGTCATCGGAGTAAATTTTAGGTAATTGAGTTAATTCTAATTCATGGGCGATCTCTCGTATCGCGTCGGTTCGACAAATCAATGACTGGAATTCGTGGCTGTTTTCACATTCACACAGTCAGCGAGACACCATGTAGTTTTTCAAACAAAGAGTAAGTCAAATATTGGGAATGATGGGAATGCCATCGGATGAGATGCTTCCCCAGTATAGCTTAGGAAAAAACTTCAAAATGATTATAACAGGCAGAGAGGCATGGAAGGGAGGACCTCCAATAAGTGCAGAGATTGCCTGTTACACAGACGGCTCAACAACTGAAGAAGGTGTAGGAGCAGGAATCTATATAACTAAACCAAAGACAAAAGTCTCACTAAGCTTAGGTGAAAAAGTGACGATATTCCAGGCAGAAACGGCAGCAATACGTCACTGCGCAGAAGCATTACTAAGGCAAAAGTTTAAGGAAAATACTATTGCAATATCCTCTGATAGTCAAGCAGCTATAGAAGCAATTAGCTCCATGTAGGTTAATTCCAAACTGGCCTGGAACTGCCTAGAAAAGCTACAAGAACTAGGTAGTCAAAACAGTATGTCATTAGCCTGGGTACCAGGTCACACAGAATACTAGGGCAATGAAGAGGCTGATTCACTTGCACAAGAAGGAGCACGATGCTCCCCCATTGGTCCAGATCCCTTTTGTGGTACAGCAAAAGCGCTGCGAAAAACTTGTAACAGTAACTGAAAGGAAAAACAATCTCAAAAATGGTGGAATAAGGCGCCGGGTATGAGACAGGCCGAAGAGTTCATTAAAATGCCATCGCCAAAATTCACGGAGTACCTACTAAGTCTGAATAGGCGATCTGGTCGGGCTATTGACGGGACACTGTAGACTCAACAAACACATGGACAACATCGGACTGGCTGACACAGTCCTATGCAGGATTTGCCAAGAGGATGAGGAAACCTCCGTACACATACTATGATATTGCGAAGGTCTATAAGGATAAGGTTTGCAACGTTAGGGAAGTAAAAACCACAACCCTCTCAATATATGGGGAACTTGAGGTCTGGCCTATGGAGTCTACTTACAAGGACGTGTCTAGACAAGGAGCTCTAGCATACATAAGGGCACACACAATAGACCTGCAAAGGTCGCAATGTAGTACTGAATGTTCAGCACAGAAGCCCCATAGTAATCCAATCTAATCTAATACACACCATAATCAAAACACTTCAACTAATATGTATATACGCAATCATTTCGAACCTATTTATGTTTCGTGTTTGACTTTTACACAGCCATGCATCTGCAGTTATTGTCGACGAATATGACTTAATACAAAAATGCAATCTTTTGACTTGTGTCCCACTATACGCAGAAATAGTCTTGTTCCAATCTGAATAAGTATAGCATGCTCCAAAATAATCGAATATGTTTGAGACGGCCCTTTTCCTCAGATAAATAAATCTGTTCAAATTTCATATGATAAGGATGAAGTTCCCATTTCCTTTCCTTCGAAAACGAATCTCCTCTAGTTGCCTGACAAGAAACTTGATATTCAAAATGCATCCTTCGATTGGAAAACGATGTTGTATAGCTAATCAGGATTTATCGGCTGTTGCGATCCTTCTCATCAGGAATAATAATTCGGATCCGGGTTATTGGGCAAACATCGAATCCGGGCCCGGTCCGGAAAAGGTATTTTTCATGTTTGATTTACGGAAGCTGACAAGAATAAATAACAGACTTGTGGTGTAGCGTTAAGAAAAGTTCCAGTATCGATCGGGTCAGTGTTGCGGCGATGTTTGAAAAGGGAAATAGGCCAGTAGTATAAGATGGTGACATGTAACTGATTTTTCTTTCATTTTTGATAATGGTTTCGTAGTGAAGCTACGTGTATTGTTTTGTAATATGTATCAGAAGCTATGTTTTCCAATATTTCTAGTTTCGGAAATAGACAGATTCATCTTGAATTCAGAAATTCAAACGCCCGACCCTATACTTCATAAAATTCAACGGCCGGACAAGCCATGAGGATGTTTATAAAAGTCATCAGCGGTGGATTTTTGAAACACGCGAAGTCGGCATAATCTTCACGTATTTGCCACCGACAGAAAAAGCGCAGTCGGGAATATAATAATAATAGTAATAATGATAACAATAATAGAATGCTTAGGAATCGACAATTCTCCGCTTTTGGGGATAAGAACAGTCCGCCCCTCGACAAATCGATCTGGATTCGGCTGCTATCCGTCCAGCTATGAGTTGAAAATTCTGGCTAGATGGCGGTGGGTGCTTGGTAGTTTTTTCCACCAATAAGTGTTCAGCCCATCTGGGCCTGGAGCAGCAAATTTATTGGAACCCACAAGGGCTCTTCGGACGTCATCCGGGGTTATTGGGTGGCGCAGTTCATTGAGCTCAGGCTGTCGAAGCTCTCTGTTGAAAGCTTCGAACTTCTCTAGGTCTGGAGTGTCTAAGTTGAGTGGCTGTGGGTGTTCATAGATATCCTTACAGAAAGATTCCACCTGATCAGCGATGATCTTGAACTTTATGCCTCTGGAGAGAAGGACCTCCATCAGTTCTTGAGGGCGATGGAAGAGTACACGCATGCTATCGGTATGAAATTCGAGATAGACAAATGTGCATCGTCCTCAAAAGAGGACGATGCGGAGACTACAGGGAGGATGTGCAGCTTGTTGATGGAAGTATTCTACACCATCTGGATGTCGTAGAGACGTATAGGGGAAAGTCGGTTGATTTGACGAACTAAGTAAGATGACGAACGGCTAGTAATCTCTTTAAACGTAACATTGTTAGTTTTCTGCATGGTGCCGCCATCTCGCCAACATTAGGGGAATTAGGTAAGGAACGCAACCCTGCAACCCTGCGGAAGAGTTTGCAGACCCATTGGAAATGAGTGTACCTCGCATATCTGCTTTAGCTTAAACATTGTGCTAATTAAGCATCCTAACCAATTGTTGAAGGTATGTTGACATTTGATTGTGCTCAATAACTATCAATGAATGTATTTCATAGTATGTCACTACAATTATTGTCGATATCATGTTTGTCGTGAAAATATGCTGCAACGGGTGAGATGGTGCGGGTAAGATGACGAGTAAGATGACTTTGTCATTTTACTCGTTCTCACCCACAAGGTCGTCATCTTACCCATGCACAAAGTTTCACACAAAGTCCTGGAGCGAAGTGAGTTTGATTGCAGCGTTGGAGGCAGTAGATGGTGGTGAATCTTGCAATAGTGCTGCGTCACGCTACGATATCCCCGAGGCAATTTTAAGACGCTATATTAAGAAATATCGAGAAGGAGCAGCACTTCCAGAACATGGTGGAAGATACCGCAATACTTTCTGTTCAGATCAAAGTCAGTCTCTTGCCAACTTTATAACTGGTATCGATAGGAGAGCTTTTGAGCCTACAAAAGTTCAGCTCGGGAGACTAGCATTTGACTATGCAGAGCAGAACAACATTTCACATCGATTTGATAAATCATCAAAAATGGCAGGCAAAGACTGGATGAAGTCTTTCCTGATGAAATTCAAAATAAGTCTCAGAACTCCCGAGCCTACATCGATAGGACATCTTATGGGTTTCAGCAAAATTGCTGTTAAGAAAGTTTTTCACATATTTCGAGAAGTTCGAGATAAATACAATTATGAGGCGAGACGTATCTACAACGCCTACTAAAATGCCGGGGCTCGACATGTTGCAAGAATTGTGACTGCGAAGCGTGGCAAGAATACCACTGTAGTATGCGCCGCAAACACACTTGGACATTATCTTTTTTTATTTTCGGAAGGACGAATGAAGGATGAGTTGCTGTTTGGGGCACCACCAGGGTATCATGAAAACTGTTGGTTGTGTAGGTATATATTTTTGAAATACCTGAAACACTTCAAAACTCATTCAAACCCCACACCTGAAAATCCAGTGCCTCTATTGGTTGACAATCATTCTTCCCACATTTCATTGCAAGGTATCAACTATTGTCGAGAAAACGGAATAGTAATGATAGGATTTCCGCCACACACTACACACCGATTACAGCCTTCAGATGTGTCTTTTCTTGGGGCTTTGAAAACATATTTTTCCCGAGATTACGATTCCTTTGTTGTCAGTAACCCTGGTCAAACAATCACTGATAGAAATATTTCTAGAATTTTTAATAACTCATATCTGAAGGCTGCAACGGTTGAAATTGCGGTTAACGGTTTCAAAAATAACGGGATTGAACCATTCAACCCCTTCATTTTTGGCGATGAAGAATATGCCGCAGCTAAAACAACAGAGAAGGAGAAATATCTACAAGCAAATAATTTTATATCTGTTTCAGATTGAAAATGAAAACGACAAATCCGACAAGCAGCTAGTGAATCACTAGATCATTCAGATGAAAATGATTTGGAGAGATCTGTTTCAGATAAAATAAAACTATATGATTCAACAATCAGATATGGAATCAGATGTTTCAGCGGATGAAGAGCTGCCTCTTGCACATTTCGTAAACACAGTTGTTAATTATTCTTCTCTTCCTTCACTACAGCAAGAAGTAGTCTTGGGCACTTACAAAACGCCAAATAAAAATGAACATTCCTGCACAACCGCAACATTGGCCATATCCAAAGTTAAGAAGACAAAAATCTAGTTCAAGCCGAATCCAAACCGAAACCATAAATTCATCGGGAATGAAGCTACTCCCTGTCCAAGTTGAATCCAGAACCACGCCTCATGTGAAAACTCAACTGAAAGTTATGACACAGAAACCGACAAAGAGAAGGGAAAAAAGTTTTGTCACTCTTAGACATACGGCCTTTCCTAAAATATGAACGACCAGATAATAGAAAAGGTAGAAAAATGACTGCCAGTATTATCACTAGCATGCCTATGAAAATACAGTTGGAGGAGAAGTTAGAAAATGAAAGGCAGAAGGAAGATGCAAGACGAGTGAAAAAACAAAAATATGTTGGAAATCCGAAAGAAATGAAAAACAAAAAGAAAGAACATGCGAAACCAAAAATAACAACGAAAACATTATATTATGTCCTGCTTGCGATGAACGCTTCGAAGATCTACCTACAGAAGACTGGATTCAGTGCTCGCAATGCTTGAGATGTGTGCATGAATCTTTTACCGATCATATCGGTGTATTATATGCGACTCATGCTAATATAGTTCAATTTACCCGCATATGCGCGTCATCTTAGCCCACCTTTGGGTAAGATGACGAATTTCTCAAGTACATATTTTTTAATTTTTGTAAACAAAACATTTCAGTTTTTTGGATACGATTTCATACGTTCTTGTGTGTTATATGTTTATTATCGTATATAAATAAACAATTTTGAGAATAATTCAAATGTCACACTGAATTTTTTTTTTCTGTGAACATCGTCAACTTACCCGACCCTCCCCAACTTACCTCGGAGGGTAACAACGCCAATCACAAAAGATAACAGCAGTGAAAAACTCTATCCGCGGTAGTATAGCACAAGTATAAGCACATATTTTCGACATGTCTGGTCATCGGAACTGTCGAGGAAGAACAAAGTTGCTGCATAAATATGCTTGTCGTTCCAATCTTACTCTACACGTTTGGAGTAGTGTAGTGGTCTCGGGAGGAGCTGTATCAACGTATCGACGTAAAGACCCGAAAAATGATGCATCTCTATAGAAGTTTGCATCCCAAATCGTCCGTTCCATGGTTGTACTTCCCCCGACAACAGGGATGCCGTGGACTTTTGAGTCTGGAGTGTCTACATGCCCGAGCAGCTGATTAACTCGGTATAGTTTTCGACACTGAACGAGGTGACCACAACTCTGTCACCGAGTTGGAACCCGATCAGCAAAAGCTCAGATAAAAGCCGTAGAGGTCACCTCACTTCTGCAGAAACACAAGGCCTAGCCAATGCATGGGGTATTTTTCAATAACATTGGAAACCGTGGCTTATCAAAGCGCCTGACGTTCGCTTTTCTCAGGTCGACTGGGTTAAAGTCAGAGACTGAGGGGTTCATCATGGCTTGCCAGGATGGTATTTACCACTTATTATCAGCGGTCTCAGCCTATATCCATCGACATAACGCGGCCCTAAGAGTGTTATATTACCATCTACGACAGTCTTACGGTATTGACGGGACACCGGTGTTGTCCTACGCTCTGGGGGATATTGAATCCGTCCAAAGTTCTAAAAAAAATTATGAAAATACAAATACAAATCTTTGTTGAACAGTCTAAAATTCTACGTCAAAAGCAATGGGAGTTCAGACATGGTTATAGTTGTGTGAGTGCACTTGCAAATATAACGGATGAAATTATCAAAGGTATTGATGAAAATAAAGCATTTGTACTCATCCTACGGGACTTTTTGAGAGCATTTGATATGATAAACCACAAAATTCTCCTATCTCTGAATGATAAAACTTTCAATTTTGCTCATGTATCATGCGGTGTTCCTCAGGGTAGTATTTTGAGTCCACTTCTGTTCACCTTATTTACTGCAACATTTCATGAGGCTCTGCAGCACTGTTACTACCACATGTATGCTGATGAACCCGATAATGTCATTCAAACTCAAAAGTCATGTGCTATTTTTTTCTGTAATAACAATGTCAGAAATAATATTTCTTATAATCTTATACTGAGGATGGAAAATGACACAATACTTTTGAGCGAGAATGCAAAGAACTTGGATTTGATACTAGATCAAAAATTGAGATTCAAAGAACAGGTTAATATCATGTTGAAAAGAAGGTACACTAGCTTGAAGATGATTCACTCACATATACACTATTTAGGCCAAGATGTAAAAAATGCTGTATGATTCATTAGTGCTTTCCCAATCCAACTATTGTGATATTGTATATGGGCCATGTTTAGATGGCTTGGATAGGCAGCATATTCAGAAAATCCAGAACTGATGTTTGAGACTTATTTTTGGCAGGCAAAGAATTTCTTATAGAATTAAAGAAATTGAATGGCTCAATAATTCCAACAGGCGTAAACTACATATCCTTTGCTACTTTTACAAACTTTTGAAATACAAGCAACCCAACTATGTCCATGATGAAGTCATATATAGAAAAGACATACAGGATAGAAATACTCAACACTATTCTTTGACATAGAAAGGAACTCTTCAAACGTAGTTTTTCATATAATATTGCTAGTTACATACGTACAAGATAACCAACTACAATAGGTCGTGTTTCTCTTTGAAAAAATCCATGACTGTATGTTTGCGAGAACTACAAAAATGAAAAATAATTGAAAATATCTCCCAACTCACAGCAAAAAATAAAACTATCATGCAACCTAGCGGTTTCATGACCTAAAGGAATTACTGCCCTCACAAGTGAAAATAAATTATAAATAGGATTCCTATCTTCGCTCTCTCTCTTCTATCTTTATTTTTCCTGTTGCTTTTCTATTGTCTTATTGTTCACTTGGTACTACTCAGTAGGTATATTTTAGTTTAAAGTTTATTAGTAGTAAGGGTCTGAGTGGAAGACCAGTTTCTTCCTGGTGTTGAAAAAAAAACTGAACTTCTACCTTTCATTTAAGTATCTTTTTTATAATTGGAACTCAATATTGTTTGTGGATTTGTAGTGAATAATAAACGTATTATTATTATTTTCTTTTTCAGCGTAGTGTGCGCTGGTCAGGTCATATCCCCCGAAGCCCCGATACATTCGGGAGGGCGCGCCAGAATTATCTACCAATGACCACTACTCACACCGTGGGATAGGTGATCATTGGGTCCAAGAATCATGTGCTCTGAGCAAGCGCACTGAGCCAAGAATGACAGCCTTCTGCATCTGTGCGGCTAAGATTTCTGCCTTAGTGCGGCAAGCTGGTATGATTTTAGGATTCGAGAGTAGAGAGGGCATTACTCCACCAAGGACTTCAATAATCAGATCAACTATCTTGACAGAGTGATCTGGATAGAGTCCGCGAAGTTCGAAGGGAAAATCTCGATATTTTATCCGTTTTTCCTCCTCTTTTCTGATGATATTTGTCTCGCAAGGAGCTGAAAACTCCACGACAAATATCGTTTTGCTCTGGTGGTCGAGAAGGACTACATCAGGCTTATTAGCTTGCATGAGCCATGAGGGCAGCTG
>WOGP01004844.1:0-13644 GCA_015342065.1 Leptinotarsa undecemlineata
AAAAGTTGTCGGGCAATTGTTGGAGATTCCAAAAATAATATTATATACAGAGTGTTCCATTTGAAAAATCAAAGTTGCTACTGCTTTCTAATAGAAGCGGCAACACCGCATTGTCGAAAATATTTTAGTTGGCTAGAGAATGTCCGAATATGCCCTCCATTAAATTTTCAAAGTGATCCGTTGTCTGGTTCACTAGAAACGTCTAATGTGCCATCCACCGTGAATCAGCCTGTATTTGTTGCAGCAACTTTGTTCTTCCCCGACAGTTCCGATGGCCAGATTTGTCGAAGTTTGTGCTGATACTTGCCGCGGAGAGAGTTTTTCACTGCTGTCAGCTCTTGTGAGTGGAATAAGCGTGAAAGTTTCTCGCGGAACCTAAGGTTTTCCGCGATACTTTCCGCTCGCCTCACTAGTGATTTCTTAGCAGTCACTTGCATTCATATCCTATCAAGGCAGTGCTGTTTGCTGTCAAAGTTTGATGTATACGTCGTGAATTCGCGGGTATTCGCCGCACTGCGGGCGTGAAAGGCCGGCATTATTATTATTATTAAATTGGAGATGATCAACGTATATATATTCAATTTGATGTATCTCGATCGGGACTTTTCATGAACTATTTCACTCGAAGGTGTAAACTTCTCCAGACACTTTTTCTGTATGAATATAATCTACTGCTGATTTAATTGAAGATGAATATTCTTCATTCTCTCACAGGCACCACTCTTATGGCGTTTCGATGCCTTGTTGAAGTGCGCATATATATTTTATGAAAAGAGTTATTTTACTGAAGTAGTGGTAAGATTAATATCCCTCATGGTGGAAAAAATCAATAAGTATTAATGGTTTCATAATTTGCAAATATAACAGAATGAAAAGAATAAGAAAAAAATCTTGTGTAAAGCATATAAGAAGATTTCATTGTTTGTGGGTTATGCTAGTCCGCTCACAAAATCAAAGTTTTTCTAACTGGTTACATATACTGGTTACATATACAACCTTATGATGAAGCCTTTCGAAATATACTTCAAAGAAACCCACATTCAAGATTTTGAATCCATTTTGTAGAGTTTGTAGTTACCTTATTAATTATTCGGCAAATATATTGTAACGAATCTGAAGCCGCCCCTGCCCGATATGTCGGCCATCCAACA
The DNA here is from genome assembly GCA_015342065.1 of Leptinotarsa undecemlineata. NCBI lineage: Eukaryota > Metazoa > Arthropoda > Insecta > Coleoptera > Chrysomelidae > Leptinotarsa > Leptinotarsa undecemlineata. The sequence continues at coordinate 1,152 of WOGP01004844.1, forward strand.
AACACATGACATCACCGCAAAAGAAATGAACTCGGCAACCGCCGGTTAAACTTTTTTTGAGTACCGAAACAACTACAGAATTCTAGAACGATCGTTATCGATATATAAGGTCGACTTCTCGTCTCAAGAAGGCAGTTGAGTTCAGAAAGTGAATCGTGCGGTTGAACAATGAATTCAAATTTTTGGAAATAAATAAAGACAGTCAATTCTTTAACTTTCTACAATATTTTTTATATTGCATTTTCTATTTCGATATATAGCAATGTAAAGATTCATAATTGAGATATACAAGTTACTATAAAATTGGAAATGCCCTAAATTTATCAGTTATGAAAACAGATATTTGTTTAATATGAAAGACTTTTAACTGTAGAAAATTCACAATAAAAACATTAAAATGTCAAACGATAAAAAACATATTCATGTGGCCTCAAAATATTAGAAATTGCCTCACGTTTGAATAGCTGTATCTCTTCAATGTGAACAGTGCAATATACCGTTACAAACATGAGCCATCGTTGATTGAATGCAAATGGTATCTGTCTTATTTCCTTTCATCAATAATAAAAAAAAATGCTATATAAAAAAGTATATATTTTATTGTGTATATTTTATCGCGTATCTCATTGATGTGTATTATTTCGTTGTCTCAACTATAAATAGGTATTTTGATATGGTTTTTTTACTTTCAATGAGTTTTTATTCAAGTCATTGAAGAACTTTGTAGAATATGATTCTAAAGTATGCATTCAAAAGAAAAATAAATTATTCAAACACAAAATCTACAAAATAGTTCTTGAAGTGTACTGTACATTATCTTTCCTGACCAAGGAAATAGACATCATACATTTAGAATTTTGTTTCTATTATGAAAAAATGATATTATGAAACAAAAAATTGAAGGTAGAAGACATGCACATATACTAACCTGAATCGTGACGGGGTATCGTAAATTTAGTATTCCATAAGAAGAAAAAGTCACCGGTTTCAAGCTATTGGTCATCAGCAGAAGAAAAACGTCTTTATTTTTTTTATTCCATGCATACCAGGGGCATTCGTAAAGATTATCAATAATTTTTTCAGACTGAAAACAAGTACTACTATTATAAATATAGACTTTCAGATGAAAATGTTTTTATGAAGAGCGTAGGAGCGATCCGTTTTGGAAATTATACCATAACTACTTGATCCAACTATATACAAGAGCCCAACTATATTATATATTAAAAGCTATCCTGAAGTTTTGGAATGTTCAATGGATTCGCAGATGATATGAAGTTGTCTTATAAATCGTTACCGTTGATCAATAATTACCTGAAAATATTTGTATATGCTACAAATTGTTTCGCGATAAAACCAAATTACTCAAATGTGTTTACATTGAGAAATTACAACAGATTCGTTGAAGATATGGCTGTTGAAGTCAACAATTAGGTGGCAAAGTTCTTTGATGTATAATAATAATGAAGCTACACTACACTAACACCTGAGGTCTTTGGTAAGTTGAGCCACCAGTTTTATATGAGCAATTGGTTCAAAACTGGACCTGCAGCCCAGACGCACTGGGAAGAAAAAACACTATTCTCCTTCCGGTCCCAGCTGTGTATCTATAGGGATAACCACACGAACTTGGTTCCTGGTAGTTGACAAAAAAGTCACCATAATCGATACACTTGGAGGGGTTAGAGGCGAGGTGATGGGGTCCATAACGATGATTTGCCTAACAATGACAACCCTGGAATGACAACGAACGCTTTGAGTGGACTCATGAGCTAAGAAGCAGCCTTATGCATTGCTTCGAGAGTGATAAGTCCGCGCCAAGAGGATACATAGCGAGAATGCATGCTTTCTGGTTCAGAACACCTTTTCCATCCAAAACCACAGAGATTACGTATCCAATTTTTGACGACATGCTTCCAACATGATAAAGAAGTGGTGGAAGCACGTTGGCATACCATAGAGGAAGCTCGCATTATACCATCACTGGAGATAATCATTACTCGCAGGGCGCTCCACATGAAGTCACGAGAACTGGCTTTCTTGGATGCAGTGTTTCATACTGTGTTGATATTAGAAGCTGAACTCTGGCAAATCACACCGCCATGTACAGCGTGATTGAATTCCTTTCCGAATCAGAAGGACGAAATTTCGTCTTTGGGGTTCAGAAGATTAAACGGCCGGTACACAAAATGGAAGCTAAGATCACATTGGCGAGAGAACACACGTTTCGTATCCAATATGTGATGGAGCACAGGGAGGCCAACATGCCTCTCACGTCCGCAGTGAAGCGAACAGCTGCCAAACAACGACGTTTACATCATACTTTGAGTCAAGGCCAAACAGCACTGCCTAGCTAGAATACGAATGCTGGTGGCTGCTGAGAAAACCTCAGGTTCCACGAGAAACTATCTCGCGTGATCCAAGACTCTTCCAACTACATAACAATATACATACTGAAAAGGTTCCTTTTCAGGAGATATTGATTTTTGGGAAAGACAGGTTTTGGCTTTCCTCTCCTCCATCTTGATACAGACATTTTAGGAATCCAGTGAAGAGAAGGAAGTACTCAATTTCAAGAATTATTTCTTTATGATCTACACATCTTTATATGGAATTAATTTTTGAAATTTATTACTTTTTACCTTTCTTTGTAAGATTCACACATTTTTTTTGTATTATTCCTTCACAAAACTATCTTGGTATGCGCTGCATATACCGTTGAATGATTCTAAATGAAAGTTCACGATAACCAACCTCTTTTATGGTAGCCACTGTATGCAAAGTACTGAACCATAAATACAAGTGAATTAGATACCCACAATTCACATTTCAGAATATCTGTCGAGTTTTATGAAAATTGATACAATTGTATTGACGCAACGCAGTGAGCCATTAAGCGTCGTGTCTACTGTAACACTACAGGGGACGATGCGCAGAGGTAAGTCGGCGGTCGAAGCAATAAAACGATATCGCCCAGAATGCGACCCGTACGCTGGCAGACGCGTGAGGACAAACGTCGTTGACGGTTTTGTTAGTTTTGCGATATTCCTTATCGGTAACATAAATCGATTTTTTAAGCTATTCATCACTTAGTGCAATAGACATATTTTCTTCAGTTACTGTTTTTTTTAAGTGAGAATATAAATTTGTTTAAAATAGTTTGTCACGGAACTTAACGTTACAAACCCACTTCTACCCGGGTGAAGCCTTGGGCAACAACTAGTATGATTCAATTTCATATCTTGGAACCTTTTTGCATATTCTTCTCACTTACAACATGAAACGAACCTACGTACAAAATTTCAGGTACCGAAAATATAGCGTTACAGAGAAATAGTGATGAAAAGGTAACTTAATTTTATAAACGAGCCTTTTCCCGCGGCTGGTGCCCCAGTTCAAATATTCAAAATCCTGTTTCTTGCTCATCTATAACATGAAAAAAACCTACCTAGAAAATTTCAGTCTCTAAGAACACAGCGGTACGGAGAAACAGTGATAAAAACGTTATTTTTATATGTAAACGTGCCCCTATTCTCTCCATGGGGGAGGGCATCAGTTTGAATATTCAAAAATCTTTTCTTGGTGCGCATCTAACCTAACGATTATCTGTAATCAAATTTTTTCAGCTTACGACTAGGACTTACCAGTACGGAGTAACAGAGTTGAATGGGTGAGTGTTAAGTGCGTGACTTGTTTATTTATAAATATATTTATTAACCTTAAGTTTCCTACAATGATTGGCCACCTCGGCTAATAACTATCTGAGATGTTCGATGGATAGTTGAGTATTGTATAGAAAATAAACATTTTTATGATTGATTTTTTTCATTTATACATACCAGAATCACTTCAAACACAAAAAAACTGATAATTGAAATACATGCAAATAAAAGTTACAAATACTATATATATCCAGTCTCAGAGGTATAAACGCCATAACTACATGTTGCTGCACCTAACAGGAAAGAAAAGTAACAGAGAAAGAATTGTAACATGAACTAATGATTAATTATTGTGCCAATCAGGATCTGATTAACCCCTTAAAAACAGTTTACCTTCTGAATAGCTCAAACTCACCTCACTCGATAACTTTTCACCACCATAGAGCCAAATAAATGCATTGAATACATAAATCATCAGAATACTGTATAACCTTGGTTGTATAAAGCTTTTTGTTGATCTGATTTCCTGAAACTGATATGTGTTTGAAGTTAGTGAAAATAAAAGTTATTTACAAATTCAGAACTGATCCAAAAGTGACATATACACCAAAACTAGTGTATGGTATAGATTCAGTTCCAGTTATCTGAAAACCATTCTAACTATATGGATACACCTAGATGAAAAAGCACTGTATTAAGAGTAAATTTGGTGCACAGTATTCTCCGTTTCATATAATTTTCAGTAGGATGAATCAATAATAATGCAGGTGTATAAACATTTCTTGATTTTTTCGAATATAAACGGCACAAAGCTATACCACTTTCAACTTCAGTACATGTACTATGCACATAATTTCATGTTTTTCATTATGGCGCTTCATTTCAGTTCTTCTCAGACCTCCGAGTAGAACCCTGTGATACACCCAATTTGAAGTAGGTGTGACGTGTGTGAAAGTGATGCAATTCAATATATATATAAATACAGTGTGAACCATTTTTAATTGAAACACTCCCCTAAAATTTGAAGTTGTAAACCGATTTCAATATTTTTTTTTTGAAATGTCAAGTACTAAAAGGTCTACTTTGGGACAAAATTTGAAATGTTTATTGAAGCTTCAGGGCATACTACGATATTTTTTCTTAGTTGAAAATCAGTATATTTTATTAGCGATTTTTTTATTGAGAAAATCACTACGCCACTGGATTCAGAGTGCCTCTAAACAGGTATGACCAGAATTTCATGAAAAAATATTCATTATTAACAAAGTTATGACAACTCAAAAATTCGAAAAATCACACAGTTAACAGTCACAAAATATTTCATCAGAATATTTTTTTATGATTTCAACAATAAAATGCCGTCAGATGTAAAATGAAACAAATAGCGTAAATATTTCTAATGAAAATAAAAGAATTACATTCATTTCACGGAAATTAACCAAAACTAAGACGTAATATTTCAATCTTAGTTGCCATGGAAATGATATTACAGTTTGACACTTGTGAAAGATTTAAGTGTATGTATTGAAGGGGATATATTTTTAGGAGTGATTAATTTTTGGAAAAGAAAGTTTCTGGCTTTCTACTACTCCATCTTGATACAAAAAAAAAAATTAGGGAATCTTCCAAAGGAAGGAAGGAAGTAATCAATTTGCAAATAAGTAACTCTATACATGGATGTGTAGATCATGCAAAGAAGTAACTTTCTGACACAAACTGAAAGAAAGTCCTCCTGAAACAGCTACTTTCATATAAACATTGAATTACACGAAAGAAAAAAATTCTTTCGAAAAAAATACTTCTATATGAACACTGAATTATACAGAAGATACTTTTTTCTACTCAGTTTGTATTTCAAACATTAGTTGTGGAATACAAATCAGATATCATTCACATAAGTTCTACTTTAAATGAATGGTAACAAATTGCATTCACTCCTGAAAATATAACACATTCAATTCAAGTAAATGACCACTGCTGACGTAATAACCAATTAGACACCCCCTACCCTATGTTATTAAAAATAAGCAAAGCAAAGAATATTTGAACTCTTTGGGGCCGTTCACTAGAGGTATTTTGAATGTTTTCTTTTGTACATTAGACACTCAACAATATATATAACTATCCAAATATGCTAATCCGAGAATCACTCTTATAATGTTTCTTTTGTATCACAAGAACTGTCATAAAGTAAGGTTGATAGATGATTTTTGTTATATATCAAAATTTATGTATTGGTTCACGAAAACTCGTGCAAATTGTAAAGAAATGATTGTGATATTGGATTACCTTTGACCCAATTTCTAGATTTGCCGCACTATTTGTCAATGAGATAATATTCCCTCGTTCAACACATGAGTTGAAGTGGTTATCACTCGCTTAACCAAAATTAAAACTCTTCCCCGAAAATAGAACAGCCATGTCATTGTCCTCCAAACAAAACAAACACGTTAAATCATCTCTGAGAATGATAAGGTTCTGTTCTCGGTCGATTAACCATGCTCAAAATTCGACAAAAATCCAAGGGGCTCCGTTAGGAAAACAAATTAACGTTTTATTATTGGGAGACGCAAAGGTGACGGGTCGGCGCCACTAACAATGGGGATTTGTGAAGTCCGCTTTGTGGGATACATTAATGTCAGGAATAAGAAATACAGCGCCCAGAAGAAGGAGCATCCCGTGAAGAATGTCTACAATGGGCCCGAGAGTCAAAAGGCTTCATTTCCGACTTCTAGGAAGGCTGAGGTACCTGTTAACGGGGCGGAATTTGTGAAATCTAACAGGTACTTTTCGACAGGTATGCCGGGTGAGAATCGTGGAATGGTAGGTGTGAATTTCGTTGCAGTATATGTTTGTTGATTTTTATGAATGGCTCCCATCATTAGTAAGAGTTTAAATTCCGTCTTATTGTCATTTGGTGAGGTACAAGAGTTATTTCTGCAATTTATGCAGGTTTTCGCTTCCTTTATACAAAAAATAATAATTCAGTGTTCATATAAAAGTATTTGTTTACAAAGTATGTTACTTCAGGTGATTCAATGTTTATATAAAAGTTGCTATTTACAGGGGGCTTTTTCTTCCATTTTGTGTCTGAAAGAGCTTTTGAACAGTGAGGTTCGAGGTGTACTGCGTTGAACCTCAAAATGAGCAGCCACAGTCCGTCGCGTATTTCTGATATGTACCAATCTAGGTGGAATCAAATGTACCAAGTCACTCGACCACCTCCCGTAGAAGTATCTATAGAAGAGAGACAAATCTCCAACCTTTCTTCGATGTTCCAGGCTATCAAGGTTAAACGGATGTTCGCGTCTCCAATCAGGTGAATGGCACTTTTCTGGATAAAATCCAGCAACTTCAGGACATGTTTGGGAGCGGAGCTCCATACATGAGAACAATAATCCAAAGCAAAGAAAACCTGATCTGAGTTTGACAAAGCATCAAAAGTTGTTGAGGTGTGTGTAGCTTTCTGGTTCGTAACAGTGTACCAAGCTTTTGAGAAGCAGACTATGCAATTCCCGTGACATAATTGTTCCAAAACATATTGGTGTCCATTTTAACCCCTTACCAACTTAGCGAAGCACCTCAAACCCCTACTGCCGATGTCCTGGAATCTAAATGGGATTAGGAGACGAAGACCCGATTAAATGTCGTCAGCAATGCAATATATTGGATTCTTAGTCCTTTCCAATAAGTCGTTGATATACAATAAAAAGAGGGGTTGGAGACAATATGGATCCCTGAGGAACACCACCGTTAATGATGAAATTATTCTCTCCTAACAATTTGATTGGAATACATTGTAAGGTATCTAATGCATATGTTAACTATGAAAAATCTCTAATCTTACCTTAAGGAAACTTCAAACGTAACTTTTTACAAAACTTCTCTGTTTAACAAGATGTTGAAATTTTAGGAATGAGAGTATGTGCAGACTTCAAAGAAACGAAGAAATGATATGAAAAAATTTGGACTTGATTATATATAATATGCAGCTACTCTTATATAGAAACCATTTACAGACGGAACTTAGACTTGATAAGAAAAATTCAATTAGTAAACATTTGTGTGCATTGTAAGGCGTGGTATTTGGCATAAAGTTTCTCAGTATCATATACATAGAATAAAATTTCTAACGACCTATAACCATATAAATCATATAAAATGGAAAGGCTAAATCTTGAATTGAACTCTGAATTTAAAGCAAAAGCTCTATTCCTCGGCCACTTGTGAAGAAAAAATTTCATATAAAACATCTTTGAACTATATCCGTGTTAGAAATCACACGTTAAAAGGTAAGACCTCGTTAATCCTTAGCTCGCACAAGTTTCTCAACTTCTGAGAGTTGTCGTTCGTATGGGGGCGACAGATGATTAACGGAAAAACATATTTCAAACAGGTTTTTTTATATGCTGAATATTAATATGAAAAGCCCAGTACACAACTCTCTTGCAAAATACAAAGAGGTTATTCGGGAGGCGGTCGAAGAATTTTATCAAGATATGCTGCTAAGAACAAAACCAATATATCAAAGTTTTATGAAAAAAAAAGTTTCCGAACATTAAATGGAATACGGTTTGGAAAGTAATTGGGAAGTGGAGATCTGCAGTTTACAAAGGAATAAATGAAATATACCCGGAAGGTTCGAAAACTTTACGTCATGACCTTAGAGCGCTCCAACCCCGTTTTCAAAATTCAAATACATATTAGTTTACATTTGATAATGGGGTGAAACCCGAAACCGGTCGTAAAAATAAAATAAGTTATGGAAATTAGACGAAAGTATTTTTCATTCATTTCATTAAAGTGATCATGAATTTTCACAGAGTAAACAAGTCATCAATCACACAGATTTCCTACTATCATTACTATTATCAAGTGTTAAAAAAATAGGTGGAATTTAATCAAATAATCGAATTAATATTATTACCTTCTGTCATCGATGACGTGAGTGGATTCAGCTAATTCGTGACATAATGTCGTAGTTTTATTAATGAATTAAGAGCTTCATTTATAATGCTATCCAGATTGTTGCTGAAGAAGCAAAAGAGCAAGTGTCTCATGCCGAAACATCGGATGACCACAAGTGTTCCATGTAACTGAAATGTTGCCTCTTTCATTTGGTATTTTCTGTAGCAATCCTGTGAGTGATATCTGATTCACGTCCATAACGAATACTGAATAGAGAAGTGTTTTTTGTGTAATTCAGTGTTCATATAAAAGTATTTTTCTCGAAAGTATTGTTCTGTCGTTAAATTCAAACTTCTTTATAAAAGTAGCTGTTTTGAGAGGGCTCTTTCTTCCAGTTTCTGTCTGAAAGTTACTTCTTTGTATGATCTATACATCTTTGTATAGAGTCAATTGTTTGGAATATATTGCTTTCTTCCTTCTTTCTTTTGGAAAAATCCCACATTGTTTTGCATAAATATGGGGAAGTAGAAAGTCAAAACCTTTCTTTTCCAATTTATTTCTTTTCTTCATACTGAATAAACTATGCTTTTTCTTTCATTATAAGTGATAATGCACAATTTTCTCTAGAAAGCTGAAGACTCTTTGTCAATAGAACCAAACATTACTGACGTTATAGGAATATTAACAAAATATAAAAATTCAAATAAAAAAGGTGAACCACCAATAAAATATATGAAAACGAAGAGCTCTAGAAAATTAAAAGAGAAAGGTAAAAACGGAAATAATACCACATCACTGACTTTAAATCTCGAGGTATTTAAAACTTAAATACCTTACGGTATCTGTAACGATGTAGAATGTACGTAATCTCTCTCTTGCACGCCTTATTACTTCACAGATAACGGTAGATAATTTCTGGATTTGAGGAAAGCGCCAATATTTATCTTGTGATAAAATCTCCGAGTTTCGAAAATAGACCTCGAAAACACAGCCCAATCAAAAAAAACTTTTGGTGCCCAAATTCGCAAATCTGCAACCAATATTCGAAGCAAATTTCTTAGTGGAATTGCGAGTTCATTGTCCGATATCTGGACTAATTAACAAATTGAATGAAAACACTGATAAGTTTATTGGGACTCCAGACTGACAGAGATTGCACATAAACAGCTGACGTGTAGGTAAGAAGTAGGTAAATTTCCACACTAGTCCGATTTGTTGACACCTTGTGTGATACAGAGATTAATTATTAAATTATTAATAACATTTGGGATTTAAAAAAGATAAAAACGATGCAAAGGTCAAAAATCAGCTGGTGTTGCTCTAGATGTTGAAGTTATCTCTGGCAGATCCATTCATACTTTCTGATATCAACTGTTTATTCTTGCGGGTTATAATTAGCCCATTTTTGCAACCATACAGCTGATATTTTCATTGAAATAAGTTGATCGGTTTGATGCGATGACGCGTGTATCCCGAAAACTTTTGAAAAGTAATTGTCAAATGTTTGATGAACAATGAAAGAGAAAATACTTCGAATTCAGTTGATATTATGGATATATCAATAGAAACCCAATTGAGAAATCGCTTATATGAAGAGTAAGTTATTATAAAAACACTATCAATTTGAAAAAACATACTTTCAGGGGCACAAGTGATTTGATAGTAACCATGAAAGTTCAGAGATCATATTGTGTAGCGTTTCTATTAATGATTTATGTTTCAATTCACTAACGAATGTTTGGAGCAAAAACTAAAAAAGATATGAGATTTATAACACTGCAATAATGTGTCTTTCTAATGATATTTTCATGCGATATGGTAAAGGAGATATGCACATTGCCATTTTATATTTTTTCGATACTCTTGATCTTTTTTGTATATATGGATACAAAAGTAATAAACAAACAGTTTAAAAAATGTTATTTTCTGCAAAACTAGGAGCTGACAACTCAATATAGAAACAATTTCGTGAATTTCATCAGTTATTCATGATTAAAATAATACGAAATGACAGTTTCTTACTTTGTTCTTACAGAACAATGTATTTCAATGCGTTTTTTTCTTTGACTTTCAAACATTTTAAAAAATGAATTCAAATCGAACCTTCAATCTGCTATTAATGAAAACCGTAAAAATATCCTTATGATTAGATTGCCAGTAATTTTTTTTATCAAAATCAGGGTTATCAGAGTTTTTTTTCATTACAAAAAACCGAGAAATATGTTCAGTTTTGCATTTCTAATGACCAAACTATTTTGTCACGTTGTAAGGTTATCGGAACTGTCGGAATCTCTCTCATCCCCGCAAATGAAAGAAGTATTCATTGTGGGAAAAAATTGGGTTACATCCTGGAAATATCTAAATTTTTACACCCGGGTATCAATCGGAACCTAAACAAGTCTGTCGGCAAAGAGAGAAGCATTCATATCACAGGAAGTTTGTCAAGATTATTACAAATATCTGAGAGATTACGGACACCGATATACTATAAATATTATGGAAAATTTGTTCGGAGCATAAGATCACACGCAACTGTTGAATGAAATCCTAAACTTATCTTCAGGCATGTTAGTACAATCAAATTAGTCAAAAATAATATGAACTAGGTTTCATTTCATAATATTTCAATGAATTATTATTATTCAAAGCCCCTCTTGTTTCCTCAGTGTATTTATTATTCATTCATAAACTGAAATACCCCAATTTAGTTCTCAAAGTATTCAACGAATTTCACAGAGGAAGAATAATAATTGATTTTTAGAAAAGTTTGGATTATTGAATAAATATTTCATCAGACTACATATTACTTAATTTCAACTCACGTGATATAGGCAAATGATATTCATAGTTAGTCGAAGGGACTATTACAACAATGAACTTTATTCACCTGGACGGCCTACTTGGAACATGTAATTACACACAAGACAGTATTTTAGGGAGTCAAAATGTAGATATATAATGTTTTGAACAAATTAATCAAAGACGCAGACGTCCTAATATCTTCGAAGCCTAACGTGAGTCTTTAAAAATATATTTAACCACTAAAAAACTTAATTCATGAGTTAAATAATCCATACATTTATTTTGCATATTATATCAATGTTTTTAATATGAACTGCTAATTGATATACTGAATTCTACAATTTATCCAATTGGAAATAGTGAAAAACAGAAAAATATTAGATATTTCTAAAATTTTTCAAGATTTCAATTCATAAACGTTTGAGTTACTGGCGTTTGTGAGTATAAAAGAACAACAAAAGTCTAAAATGTAATCCCTTTAGTTCCATGCTTGAGGTTTTAATAAGTTTGTGTCCCTAGATGTTTCGTTAATTGAAATCAAGAAATATCAAACTAGTTCACAGGTTAATCAATAATGAGTCATTACATGTTCAGTTTCCTGAATAGAAATATTTCAAATTATGGTTATATACAATATTTAGTTTATGCATAAATTCCTATTGCCCTAAAGCTAATTTTCAGTATTGTAGAGTAGTTGTTTTTCTATGGTGCTTCCATCGTATAAAAAAATTGTTTCATCGACTTATAAGTGTTTATTATCAACGATAAATATTTGAAATCACCCAAGGAATTATCTATGAATTATATTGGTCTTAAAAGAGACTCTTATCAAGAGGTTACACTTTAAATGATTTCTTTCAATAAATATGACTTTATTATCATTTTTGTATGAAACATATTTGATTTAAAAATTATCGAAATTTGACCAGTGTTTCGATATGCAATTTATGAACATTCTTTAAAAAACACAACTCAAATAATTACTAGTCATGCGAAACCAAGAAACAAAACTGGTTAATAGGTAGAATATTAAAAGAGAATTTGTGAACATATTTCACCCCTTAGAAAATAACATATTTCTTTTTGTAATGATTATTCAATTATTTGAGACTTATATTAAT
>WOGP01004845.1:0-13042 GCA_015342065.1 Leptinotarsa undecemlineata
AGTGATTTCTCAATCAGTTGTTGGCCGCTTATATAACCTGATCAGGCTTAACTTACAACTAATGAGATCTAAGCAGATCGATGCAGCACTGTGTGATATTGGACCATGCTCGCGACGCTAGTGACCTGCTTCCACTGAAAGCTATAGAAACACGCAGGCACTGATTTCTCAACCAGTTGTTTAACGGTTATATAAGCTGATCAAACTTAACTGAAATCAGTACGGTTCCTAGTCGTATGTCTTGGCAATAATATGCATGATAATTATTCCGACACTCTTACAGAGATTTAACTTCAGACTTGCTCAGAATTTACTGAACTAAAGGGGCAGTGGGTTGTTAATGAAATTAAAAATATATTATTACGTTCACATGCACCCACAAATATACCCAATTATGCTTCCAATATAAACATAATCATCACAAACTAAACACAACGCTCCGTCATATAAACGTACGAATTATTTACTCGTATTGCTAAGGCGAAAATTGAATTCAGTAACATCCGCATGAATTTCGGATTAAATGTTATCACCATCAATGGTGGACTTGGTTAGATAAATACAGTTGTCAGGAGTTCTTGGGATTTGAAAAATTCTTGTAATTATCTCTTTTGTTTACTCTCCCACCGCTTCGCTGTGAAAAATGTATAAATATATTGATGTATGTGTTGAAATACATATATCGAACGGAATATCGAGTTATATCATTTTATCGTATATATTATATATTTAGGTAGATCGTCCACATCGAAAACATTTGTTTTCAAATGGTATTTCCCCCACATCTAATTTTCGTCATTCATATTCCTGACTTGGCAGGAATTATAATATGTAGTCTATGAGTTTCAAAGTACTATATACAATGTATACAATTCCATCTGTTATAATAATATACAGAGTCTGCACCTAATCCTGTCAAATAAGCTCATTGAGGATGTTAGAAAAATTTGTTGAGGTCAGTTTAGGTAAAATGTACGAAATTTTTAACGACTCTGATACCAATGATTATGTAGGTCACATTTCAACACAAATCGACTCGTGGTCTTTTGCTCAAGTTCTTCTGTCTTGGTTTACCTAGAAATTTTGACTATTTTCTAGCGAGGTTTTTCAAAGCTGTACTTTGGAAATTAATGTGAGAGCTCTAGTGTTTCATATCCTTTTCTCTGTGAACGGCTCTCATGGTCTAATGAACAAATCAATAGCATTATATCGTTTCTATTCTTCCATGACATTTTTCAGTTTTTGGGACAACCATTAGTTGGTCTCTCATTAGCGAAACTGTTGTAATGGCCATTTTCTACTGCTGCATCAAAGTGTGAACGATATCTGGCTCAATATGAATATCCATTAAAGATATCTTTGTCTCACTTGTAACTATAAGCTTATCGATATTTTCCAATCCAATTCAACTCCGTGAACTCCCACTAAATTTCCAAAGTTTCATTTGAAACTCCCTTGACTTTTTTAGGACTCCCTGTTTCAAATCTCGAACTTGAAAATTTGCTCGTTTTATTATGCTTAGTTGCTAAAAAAATATTACAATTCGTCTACTTACTTCTTCTTTCACTGCTTATTGACGCAGTTGCTCACGAAATTTCTGTTATTTTCATTTAATTCTTCTTCTTATATTTTTGTTTGAAATGAACATTTTCTCCTAGATGTACCACTACAACCAGTAGATGTACCACTACAATGATAGAATTGGTAACTCTGACTTAAAGTGAATCTGTTCAAACACCAATACAAAACGATATCTCTCAACGCGCATTTCGCTAATCAAGTTAGCGTCATCAGAAAACGACTAGTCTAGTAATCTCCTGAAACGCGCGACGCGAATCACTGAGTGGCAAAAATGATTGGCTTTTTTATCCCATTAATTCCTAGTCTTGAAGAAACCATAACACTAAATTTATATTTGTTTCATTTTTCTCGAAATAAAAAGTTAGGTACATTGGGATAATATGAGTCTTCCAGAAGCATAGTCGTTGTATTTTGATAATTTTGAAGGTTAGTATTTCAACGGCAAACTGCAAATACCGAGAAAAATCCTTAAGAAATACATCCAAGAAGATTGTCGTAATGCTAAGCAATAAAATCCGTTTTATCGAGTTTATAGACAATTTGCATGAATACTTCATGTCAATAAGCTATCAAGTTCTACCTCAAGCTCGTAAATTGAACAGCTGGTATCGAATGCAGTAAATATTTATATTTTTCCAGCATGATGAGATGAGATGATCGAATATATCGCGATGAAAGAAGTTTTCCAAAAGTCATAAATAAATACTCCGAAATGTTAGAAAGAAATAGCAGTTTCAAATTTAAATGGAAAAATGAAAAAGCGTCATTAGATGGAAAACAATGTAGGTAACTCCCTAGTCGTTATTGTAGTTTTTGTTTATCAAATGAATTGTTAATTTTGATATCCTCTTTATTTCCTTCAAATTCATATTCTAACTCGTGTTTGACCGGAATGCGATTTTGATATTATCTTCAGGCTTTAGGATCAAGTAGGTTGCCCAGCGTTCGTCAATTAAAATGAAACCCACACAATCCGAAAGCATTTTAAAAATTTATTCGAATTTTGATCGAGAATGTTCATCCAATTTAGTCTTCATATTGATACGAAAACCGTTAGCCTGTAAAATCCCACGGTTTTTGATTACGTAATGAATGTCGCTCACCCCTAGAAGCAGAGATATTATATCCATTTTCTCCTGTTGATGCAACACCTTCCTTCATAGAATTGATAACTTTCACTTCTTCATATGTTGTTTTAATACTGTTGCAGCTTCAGAAAATTTTGAAAAATCCACTTTACAAATAATGTATGCAAATGTCACGTTAAAATGTTGTCTTTGATAGTTTAAAATGCAAATAGTATATTTTCGTGGACCTAGAATAATTTCCTAGAAAAGTGCAGTTGGTCGTATTTATTTTCTAGACATGGCCAACTTACTATTTCTCTTTTTTTCAATGAGATCCCCACACAGAGGACTAAAAAATTCCAACACGATCGATTTATCTAGAAACTTTATTGATGGCAACAAAATATACGCACTCGTTCATAACTGCTTCTGCACACTGATGATTGAAATGTGGCTTGCATCAACATGTCACTAGACATCGATGCATTCAAATAGTCAAGTTAGTAGTAGTTAAATTAGTTAAATTACGCACTGTATTGTATGACACTAGAATGAAAGAATATGTAGATATAAATCTTGAAAAAAATTCATTTGATTCATTGCTGCAGCAACTGTTGCTACAATTAGGTTATGTGAATTTAGTGGAAACTTTGCCTTTATATGAATTAGATCAGTGGAAGACTCGTGAGCATGTTTCCGATAATTTTCCTAATTTGGTATATTTTAGATGGGAATGTTTCAATATTGCTGTTTGCTAACATTTGGGCCGAAGTTCAACTTGAGTTTGTTCCACTAATCAACTCCGTATTCGTTAAGAGACTCAATATTTACTGAATTTATCTAATGGGGTTTACAATCACGAACAATTTTAGCTTAGTAGTTTTCCAAATATAGTGTTCATATATTCGTCTACATTAATCCTTCAAAATAGGCCCCATTATATATTATGCACTTGTGCCAACGCTTCTTCCAATCTTCGAAACATCGAAACATTTCTCGAACTCAATCTTTGGGATAACCAGTGATGCACTTTTAATGTTATCTATGCTTGTCAAACGTCGACTCTTTGAGGTTCTCTATATATTTGGAAATTGGAAAGAGTCACACGGAACTGTGTCTGGCGAATATGGAGGCTGGTATATAATTTTTGTCGAAAAAATCAAGAAACTGTGAACAGATGCATTATCGTGGTACAAAAGCCAAAATTGCTTCAGGCAAATCATCAGCTACTTCTCCGATTGTAATTCGACGATCGTTCATAACCATTTCTTTCACTTTTTCCACGCTTCCATCGGTTATGGATGTGCTTGAGTGTCCAGGGCGATCGTCATCTTCAACGTCATCTTGGAAAAGCTTATAACACAAGTTAACTTGTGTATTACTCACAGAAGACTCTTCATAACCCTTTGTTAGCCTTTCACACACTTTTTTACACTTACTCTTTGATTCATTTGTTTTAACAAAGAGTCATGTATACCAAGATAATAAAATAAGTTGACAATTGGACTTTCGGACTCTGAAATTTGAATTTTTTTTTATTTTGTGAACATACCTTGTATACTACTATTATTATGAGAGAATTTTGCACACTTATTCGATACGTTATATAATTGTTTTCACTGAGTGTGACGTTTTTCAGTTACTTGAACAAAGGCAACGATTGTCAAGTAATTATCTAATCGTTTTAAGACATGTTTGCAAATGATTCAACGGTAATGAATTTATTTTTTATGCGCAAATAGAGTACACACACCTTGAACGTTCATTATGCATTTGAAGTTGTTTGGTTCTCTAATTAGTGATACTTCATTAAATGTGGATCATTTCACAGTGAACTTTATCACATACTTTGATTTTCAAATAGAAAAAAAGGAAAAAATTTATGATCTTTTAAATTTTTTAAATACCTTTGAAGAAATTAAAATATTCTAGACATATTTCCTTGAAAGTTGCAGAAGAATAGTTAAAAGATATCCAAAGATACTAAAGTGGTTTCAAGATATAGTTAACACATATTTAGCACGGATTTCATTTCGGTTTTGGAGAACCTTTCTTTTTTTGATTTATATATGGATAAAATGAAAAAGAAGCTACGATTTATCGCGCATTTATTTATCTGATCATGAACACCTGTCGTGAAGTGAAGTATGTTTTCATTTCATTAAATTTCATTACTTCAGAAAGGTAATAATCAAATGCATTATCTTGTATGGTTAGTTGAATTTGTATGTATTCCTTATTCCTAACTTTGAACGAAGCCATCTAGTTTCTCCAATAAAACTCTCCGACTTGGATTGTTGGATATCTTATAAGTCATCTTGTCTCTCATGCTGGAACTTTGTGAGACTTTGGAAATAATAATTTATAGTCCTTCGGGGAACTAGCACAGAAGGCATATGAGTAATCTTCTACCTGTGACAGGCAGTGCTTATTTCATTAATGCCGGCCTTGCTTTATTCCCATCAGATTACCTTTTACGAGATGAAGCAGATGGTTTACCTTTTCTTTGCAGGCTTGCCAGCAGGTTCGAGATATTTTTGTGGCTGCTCTTTCACAGTGTTGACAATAAAGCGGAAAATATGCAAAAGCTGCACTCTTTTGTACTTTGCAATTACTTATTGATGGGTGTTTATAGGTATATTCTTTTTGAAAAAATGACCTTTCATAGGGAAGTGACAAAGATACAAGATATATTAATAACTCATTTGCTGTAACAGGTTATATATATATACTGTTTTCAGGTTTATTGTCTGTGGATTACAGATTTTTGGGACCCACGTTTCATCTGGAACTGCAGTAATACTGCATCGCCTTTAATTATGTCTGCCGCAGTTGCTAACGAAACATCAGACTCAAAAACCTACAGGTCACGGTTAATAAACTTGAAAACCACTCTAAACTAATAGATACCGGTCATAAAGGACTACACAGCATGTTCATTTGATCTGTTTGTTTCATTGTATTATATATTATATATTCAGGCTCGAAGGGCTTTTTTGAGGTTATGATTCAAGTAAGCGTCTATTTTCACATGAATTTATGTTTTGTGCTTTACGAAATTAACTTTAATAGGTTGACAACATTGTACTTTCATTCTCTCTTCACTGTTCAATCAAAGGAATTTTTTTTCGCTGATTTTATTGTTTTGAGTGGAATTTGAATGGAATAGAAAATTTGCAATGCTTCTTGGAAACAAAGCTATGTGAAACAACGGGTAATTCAAAGGAAGAGCTATAATATAGATTATTGATTTATCACTTTATTTGTCGATTTGAGTTTACAACAATTAATGGATTGTATAAGTGTGACATGGTTTTTAATGACTTTCACAAGTCACTTTATTTTCTTCGTTGTTAATTTCTAATCGCGTCTTCATTCGATGATAATTTATGTGAGAATAATTCCCAGAAATTTGTTTTATTTTATATTCTCTTAATTCAGAACAAATATACTGAATGAAAGAATTTTTTCATATTCTTCTTCTCTCTTCTCTCACGGTTTTATTGGAAAATTTTTCTTCTTTTTGAAAGGTAACAGTTAATTCTTTCTTGAAAATTGGGAGCATTGATTATAAAAAAAATTAGTGAGAAGCAATAACATTAATGCTAAATCTAACATTATAATACTATACTAAAAAATTTTTTTGTTAGTGGAATCGAAATTTCTCTTTGATTTTTTTCTTCCGAAATTTCTGCTTACCACAAAGTGAAAAACATCATTATAAACAACTTATGTACCTAGATATAAAAATGGTAAAATTTTAGTTCTCAACAAATTTCTGCGTAAATTAAATATGTTTTTTACTGTTCATCAGTGACTTATTGCAATAATATTGCCTATCGAAAAATCAGTAGAGAATTTTACCCGTCTTGAAAAATGACATGGAAAGTGACAGAATTAAGTAAGATTGGCATCGAATTATTCAAGAGTCAATCCACAACTTTATCATATTTCTAGAAGAAGATTGAAAATGAAACGAATTTTTGAGAAGGAAAACTAATTCTGCTCTAAGAAACATCAAAATGAGTAACTATAAAATTTTCTTTTTTGTAAGTCTCATTATTACAAGTTACAGATACACAGCGAGTGAAAACTATAAATTCATCCTTGCTACATTTCTGTAAAGTTATCCATTTCATTTTTTCAGATTTTGGAAGTGGAAGTATCCCAAAAAAGTCAATGAAACATTAAACGGGGTTTGTATTGAAGATTAATGGTCTTTAGATAAAATTGAGTTCTGGTTTATTACTCCATTAAAGATAAGAGAGGAACTGAAGTTTTTTGTAACATCTGTTCCGAATGGATTTCTTTCGAATATACCTACAAGACATGACAGAACCCTTATAAATATAGGGCGAACGGTCTGATAGGGAAAGGTGTCATCTTTCAAATTTTATTTCACAGTATCGTGGAGCATATACAAATAAAATGTTTCTTCACTAAGAACACCATATTTCCCAGCAAATTTCCTCCATTTCTTTCAAAAAGAACTGTCTATCGTTATATTTTATACATATTGAGGTGAAATTTCATTTATAAAACGATATTCATGAAACAACATTCCAGAATCGCCTTTTCATGTAAATTTAAATGTTTGTCTGTGTAGTTCGTGTAGTTCTAATTAGTTTGTGATTTTATGCTATTTCGTTTTTCACGTTATATCGACATAATTTATCAGATATTCAAAATTATTCACTAAGTTGTTCAGAATACGAGTACATGTAGATGAGAAAAAATTATTGTGTCATATTATTTTATATAATAATTTCCCTGTATGAAATTAGGTTACCACATAACACAAAATCTTGGTATCAAATTATGGCTGTATAGATGAAGTAAAATTCACATGCCTCTTTCAGAATTGTTCCATAGCAAGAAAGTTTCTATTAACAAGTTTCAGGAAGTAATTTGAGATAGTATTTCAACATGAACTCCTAATTAATGTGAAATTAGCGGCATATTACTTGCAACTTGTAGATATATCTAGTATCTAACGTTTTAGTATAATTTACTTTGTTATTATACTGAATTCGAGAAAGTCACACACATGATCTTCAATTTTATCTCGAATCTTTTGCGTAACTGTATCTAATGGCCAAGAAGGTGTGAGTGTGAATAGATTGTATTGTTTTATTTGAATTGACATGCTCCTCACAATTTTTTATGACATCCCAAGAATGTATGTATATCTTTTTGAGGTTGTACTTTTCAGTTGAAGTTCCTCAGATAATCTCCCTTGAAGTAATTTTTTTTACTGGAGACCATATTGTGATATAATCTCTAGAAAATGAATGAAGTTTCGGGAAAATCATCTCACAAAACATGTATTTTAAGTTCACAACCCAGAATAACTCTGATGCTGAATTATCAGTATATTTTTTTGACAATATAAATTTCACAACACTGAAAATGATATTTTCAATCACATTTTCTAGTTATAAAAAGTGCCATTCATAGTATTTGCTAAATAATGGAAAGAATGTGTAAATATTTATTTGATATACCAATTTTATATCATCATGAAATCCAAATTTCTATTTAGAAATTGAAATTTCATCTGCGTGCAGTGATAAAACTTTGTCTAAACATTGTCAACTTTTGAAATAATTTTCACAAAAAAATAAATGTTTTGGTTATTTTGCATTAGAATAATGGAACCGTAACCACAATATGTTTAAACCACCTCACAAAATCTTTAAAGTTCATCTCAAATTCAGGTTTAACTACATACGAACTGACGATTTTGTTTTAATAACATTAAGTAAAGAAATTGACAGAAACAGTCAGGTCTAATATTCGGACATTTGTGAATACTAGAAATCGAAACGTCGTAAAGTAACTTGGTTTGAAATGTTTTTGCTGATTTTTTTTCATTTTTCTATTTATTTTTGGTGTTTATATATAATTGATATTTCTGTTAATTTTTGACTATTTATTTGATAACAATAATTTGATTTAACGAAAGTCATTTTTTTGGGGAGGAAAATCAAAGTATTTTTCACTAAGAACAATCAATCCTCTGATAAGTAGAATTTGTGAAAAATACTCGCAGTAGCTTATCGGGGTTAACTAAAAAGTTTGCCCTTCTACACTTGTATTAAGTTCTCCATTATAATTTTTATGATTGTGGAAGGTAACAAATACCAAGAAAAGGTCGATATATAATTTTATTTACTTATACAATGGCATTGTCATTTTTGGTTCTATATTTTATTCATTTTTTCCATTTTTCACATTTTTGGTTTTATTTATTTTCTAACTAAACTTGCATCTGAATTATTCGGTCCTGTTGTTTTCATTATTTTTGACATTTCTTTCTTTTTTTATTTCATTTTTCTTCCACCGGTCAACACTCAAAACCGAATATTTACCAATAAAGAAAAAAGAAATGAAAATTTCTATGTTTTTATGCCACTTTTAATTGTAACTGACGTTACTGCAGTTTCGTCATATATGGACATTTTCAAACTTACACAATAAACACAAAATAATTAGTTAAAAGTTAAAAGTTAAAAGTGGTATAAAAACATAAAAATTTTCATTTCTCTTTTCTTTATTGGTAAATATTCGGTTTTGAGTGTTGACCGGTGGAAGAAAAATGAAATAAAAAAAGAAAGAAATGTCAAAAATAATGATCTCCTACCACGTAGTAACGGCTACATCTATCAATTTATTTACCAATAAACATTATCAACCACATCCAAACTTATGTCTATATAGAAAGTGGTACATTAAGGTTTTGGCTTTCTAGTTCTTCATCTTTATACAAAAAATGTGTGAATTTGTCGAAGAAAAGAAGAAAGCAATCAATTGCAATGATATTTGATTCAATTTGATAACAAATGTTTGGAATTCAAACTAAATAGAGAAAAGGGGTTTTTGTATCATTCAATGTTTATATAAAAGTATTTGTAACGAAAGTATATTTCTTTCGTGTAACTCAATGATTATATGAAATTAGCTATTACGGGATAGCATTTTTTCAAGTTGGTATGTTTTTTGGTTATGTTTGTTTATGCGTTTTTTCCGTGTTAAATCCCCAAATAATATTTTCGTGTACGTCTATGTCCGACACAAATGGCGACATCATACAGGAAGCATTCATTTATGTGTTCAAATGTTCCCGTACGACAACATATCCATTCGTTCCGGATCAACAGTTTCAGTACAGAGAAATTATTTTTAACAAATAAAGTGATTAAACTTTAAAAAAGTGGTATTGCTTCGTTAATGAGCTGAAATTGAAGCAATTAAAGTCGGTTAACTCTTCAAAAGGTTGTTGAATTCATATTACATTTCGTAATTTCAGTAATATTTTTCCCCGTGATCGAACAATTTATTTAGAACGCTTCATTATTCAAATCTAAAGGCATGTGTGGGAGTTGTTGTGATGTTGTGATGAAGAAAATGAATAATTATCATTTTATTTGAAAAACATATTCTGGGATGAATAATCAAAATACAGTGTAAATTAACTATTACATCATAAAAATTGAAGTATAAAAACAGTCATATGGTATAAAACATGATGAAACATTTTCAAAACATTCCAAGATTTTTCAAACCGTTTTTGGTTTTCAACAAACAAAATATTTCGTGCCAAAATGCCACATATTGTATTCAGGGGGGTAATACATTGAACATTTCTCCGCTTCAGGATTGGTTCCAATAATAATAATAGCAACAAGTGTGAGGCCATGAAACATATTCGTGTAAGTCGTCTACCCATTTCCACCTAAAATAGTTTGAAGCCTTATTTTGAATTTCTATTATTTCACTAACGGATTGTCCCACGGTAGAAGAAATTGTTTTTCTAGCCTTGAAATGGTCATACAAGATGATAAATTCAAAATAATGAAAATATACTGCAATATAACTTACTCATAATCCAACCGATTAATGCAGGGTGTGCTTTTTATCTTGGTATGAGTAACCCTGGCCTGATATTTTCAGCACTATCAAAATTGTTTACTGTTTATGTCTTACCCACGATACACTCATAAGTGTATCGTGGTCTTACCTATATTTGATAGTAGGTAACATTGACTTTGAACTTATTGATGGTATCAATGGTATGGTAGTATGGACATACACCAAACCAGAGATTATGCAGTGTTGGTGTTTTCGACATTCATATGATAAGTAAGCATGTCATTCAAAATGGTTTAACGAAAACGAATCATGACATTCATAGGAATGCCTATGAAAATTCTTCATCAGTGGTAGTGGACACGGAAAAGACAATATACTGAATATACTGAATACTCAAGACAAAATGGAAATTTTATTATAAAAATTATTTATATAGTAAAACACGGATTATGTATACTGTTTATAATATAGGTATCCAAAATCAGTGAGACAAGAGAGATAGCGTAACGCCGAATCAGTGGGAAGAGAATCGCACAGTTGCTTGCGCATGGCGACACGTCGCCACGGTATACGTCGCCAAGCCAGAAATTGGTTTTACGTGCGGCTAAAGAGGTGTTACATCAAAAAGGAAAAATTGTAATCAAAAGATTTATTTGGACCAGTGAATGATTCACTTACTGATCACATTTTTAATTTACAATTTGTTTCTTGGGTAGTATTAGCTTCAAAAAAATTGAAGATATCATGAAGCTCGCAATTAAAGCGTAATCTGGGATTTTTGATCATACTTTTCGTTAGTTGGGAGTATGAATGGCGAAATGTATTTGGGGTTGTTGATTTTTTTCCATTGTTGGAAGAAAAAACATCAATTCCCTGCAAATGCTTCAAATTATTCAAAAATTTTTTTCAGTAACCTCTTTTTTTATTGGATAATTGTTGTCCAAATTTAAAAGGATTATAAGGTATATTCTACACCTATGGCCATTTCAAATCTTCTGTATGCCACTCATTCTTCTTATAGGTTTCAAGTAATTGCATGAAACCGACTTTTCAAAGTTGATTTAAAAAGGAATGTTATTCTTATACTTCGCGTGCGACTTTTTTCATTTCATTCTGCCACCATGTAAGCTGTGGTAATATTTTTCTACGAATAATATCTTTCATTTGGGTCAACTGGTCAACTAAACACTGAATTCATCTATATCAAATCCCTTTCTATGTCATCATATATTACGCTTCTTTTATTGTGCATTTGAAATATGAAACCAGTCTTTCAATTTCATAATGGAATTTATTTCTTCAAGAGTGAACACAAACCGTAAATCAATAAATCATGTAATCGGGTAATGTTTGTACTGAACATACAGTCTGGCAATGTCAACAATTAGGCAATATCTCTGCAGATACCTGGGCAAATACCGTATATCATATCAAAATGATCTAATTTCATAAGTATTGAAAATATAACATTCGTTTACAATGATGTTTCTTTACTATTGATTTAGTGATTAAAGTATCCTGATTATTTAAAAGTGCTATATACTTTATTCAATACTTCAAAAATTTAAAATCTATTTTTTTAATTATTTTTTTTTTCTGTTGTCAGTCTGCAATCATTTACGATATTCCTTATAAATATGCTTAGAACTTGGAGTTCTGCCAAATACTCCTACAGCTTGGTGAATCACTTAGTTCGAGAAGCACATTCTAAAACCTAAATTGAATTGTATTCATAACACTATTACAATTATGTATGTTGCCTAATACGACGAAATCAACACTTGTTTTGTTCCTTCGAGTCATTATACATTCGAAAGGCGTGGGAACGTTAAACTGAACCAGAAACATGTCATAAAAATATCATCAACTACTTACGCTTATTCTTTTAATAGCCAGCCCACGAAAACACCTATGTTCAAGTCGAATAAAGCCTTCTATTATTAGATTTCACCTAATATGGCATCATCTTCGAGATGATAAATCATTTTTGTTATTCATATTTCAAAATCTCACATTAGCTTGCTATTTCATTCTTGGAGTATTGTTTAAATGAAAATTAGTAAGAAAAAATAAAAGATTTTATTCTCCAAAGAATGAATCAACATTTATTATTTTCTAGACAACTATAGACAGCTATAATCTTAGTAATTTATGTTGATATTATTCAAAATTGAAATTCTGCTATATCTGCTACAAAATTTGTTGTATCATTTGGAATTAAGGAATATTATATTTTGGGATGACATCCTATTTGTTTCCTGTTGTCACAATAAACAGTTTTGATTTTATTTTATCGGCTGGCTAGACAAATGCCAAATAGTACGATAACAATAGTGATATGTCAAGTTAAAATGTTCCAAACTGATGAAAGTCGTATGAAATGGAAAGAGTAGCTCGTTTTTCAGGATCGCACCAGGTAACACTATGTGACTGTATTTCAAGCGAAAATTTACGTTTTGAATTGTGTGTGGAGACACTGAAAGAATCCAACCTCATACACAAGTCAATAAATATATTCTCGG
>WOGP01004846.1:0-13643 GCA_015342065.1 Leptinotarsa undecemlineata
GTCCTATAGTTTATTGCATTCGTTTGAAAATGACTTTATAGAAAGAAACTGCAGTAAGAATAGTTACAAATACAAGTGGTATGAAAACATAGAAAGTTCCATTTCTCATCCTTCATGATGATCTACCATGTAGTAGCGGCTACATCCATCAATTTATTGAAATTCTCAACTTTTTCAAGTTACATTTTATTCAAAAAACTCCTTGTGAAGAAAGCTTTATCAGTTAAGTAAATGGTTCAATAATGCATATCTAGCATAAGTTTCGTTTCTCAAAGTTGTAATTCGTTACAGGTACAGCTAGTTGATGAAAAACAGATTTAAATGTCATTAATGTGAATGATTTCAATTCAGCAATAAATTTTGATAATATTATGAATTATTATTTTGGTATTTTTTCCAAACCCATTGTAGATTTCAGTCAAATGGAAACAAATTATTCTAAGATCTTTCAATCTTCGACTAGAATTTTGTTTAAAGTTACACAATCGCACACAAGACTTTGTGATTTACTTTTTACAGACAATGTACTCTGCCAGTATTTTCATGTAGGACTACAAATACTCTATGAATTAAAAAAAACATATCTATCATCCAAATTAATACCTGGTGCTAAGACTATAAAATCAACTATACCTGTAGCAGGTAAAAATCATTAAACTTCAGTTTGTTTCATAATTCTATTACTTTTTAGAGATATACCATTTCATTTTATTTCTGAAAAAACAAACTATTATATTCTAGGAAAGTTCAATGAAAATATATTACTCGAACTTCATGAAATCATTTCACTACTCACCTTTTTAGCACTATATACTTGTGCAGCTTTCAAATGCCTAATAGTGCAAGTATGTTTTAATAAACTGAGTCGATGAGCATGAAGAGTTTTGTGGCAATAAGTGCAAAAGGCTCTAGTTGGTTCTCCTTCAACTCCCTTTAGCCAGCCTAAAAATTCAAAATATTTCTTCTTGCATAATTTGAAAAAAAAAGGTAATTGATGAAGAATTTGCTGAGGTGTAATAAAGGGCAAACTGACTCGGCTTTGACTCCTTCACAATAAGTGTCTTTGGAAGAATATCAACATATTCAATGAAATAATTACAAGTAAAATACCCTTAAAATCTGGCATCTGCTCCCATGCCGGGCGATATGTTTGTTTATAATATCGTCCTTTTAGATTAACTTTAGGTGATACATTGTTTGAGCTGTTTGATGGCGTGATATCAACATTATCATAAGACTCCACTAATTGAACAGGTATAACCTGATATTCTGTTTCTTGGTCTCTATCAACTTGTTCAACTTCTGGGGATTCCATTCTTTAGCGCCAATTCCAAAAATAACCAAATATTAGTGATATTACTAGGTATATTACCAAACCATATATACCTAACTAAAGACACCAAACTTAATAAATCTAGTGAACTTGAAAATGGCGACTGACGCTACAGCTGACACCTTCAATAAAAAAAAGAAGTAGACACCTTCATAGGAAAAACTTTTTACCAATGATGGCGCTAGTGAGTTCAACAAACATAAACACCGACATAACCTAAGATTATGTCGATGAACAGCTGATTGGAACAACTGAATGTATGACATTTGTCATTTGGGACCACAGAACAATAATTATAGTTCTGTGTTTGGGACTTGTGTTTGAGTTGTTTACAAATATTTCACTTCATACGTGACAGCCATCTTGATTTCGGACAGGTTGGAGCCTGGCTTCCTTACCCTTTTGACAGATATATTACACTTCAAAAAGAGGAGCCAATTTATGTTACAATGTCAACCACTCTTCCGTTGATTTTTATGATTTATTGTCAAAAATGTTACAGTACAGAAAATGTAGAATGAGCCGGTGGAAAATCGATACGCTGTGTCAGTAAGGGCCTGTTTTTATGGAGTTCACTTTCTTATTTCATCAATGATGTCTTGGTGAACAAAGCCATGATGAGGCAGTTGCATGAGTTCAGTGCAACTGACACCACAGCTTACTTACTATAGTAAGTAAGCTGTGCTGACACTATTTATTCTTCATTATAAGACAGGATCTCTTGCTCTTGCTTAACTTATAAGTTTATTCTATTTCCAAGATTTTCTCTGCGGTTAAAAAGTTAATGCGCTATCTCAATAATGGTACTCTGGATTACTCATGTTGTTCTTCTTATTTAATGTTATCACAATCATTGAGTTTTGTTGATTATTGTGAAATTGCGGTTCTGAATAAAATATTTAGCGTCGTTCGGTGATTTCATATTGGCTTTCCTGGAAGCAGTTATGGAATCTTTGGTATCTTCTTTTTTGTCAACGTCATGGCGAGGTCGTATATCTTTATTTATTGATCAAATTATCAACTTCAGCGGTGAGCGACGAATATTTTTATTTTATATTAGGAAGAGACAGTGTGAAGTGTAAAATAAGAATATAGTGAGACACTCTACAAAAGCTTTGAAAGGGCATAAAAATCTGTAATATTATTCGTCCAGAATTTATACTTTTAACTGTGAAACCACAGTTATAACTAAATTATAACAAGCTTCTATTGACACTCTCTTTGCACTTGGCATATTAGATATCAGTTAATGAAATTAAATCTAACTTTTAATTTAATCTAGCTATATTCAACTAATGAATTTCAATGCGTAAAACGTTTTGGAAGCTCCAGTTGCACTAGTTGAATCTGACTCCTGCTAGGTTATGTTAGGTTACAGATTAGTCGCTTTATTGTAAATTATATATACTGTTTTAAATTTACTACAAATTTAATATGCTGACCTCTATTGTTATCGAGTTCAAAGTGTACTTACGAGACTTTGCTGCCTACAGATGATGAACATAATTCTCAGTCATGAGTGTAAATTCACACTTGTTACTGTGAATTTACACTTGGAAATGTGAATTAAAAAATAATATATTATTTTTTTTGTAGTTCTTTTCTTTCATGATACACATATGACCCGCTATCAGAGAAAGTCACTAATTAATAATTTTAATGTTTTACGACTGTTGTCTCTAGATGCTTTTACCCGTACAATAAAAAATAAATATATACAGAATTTTGAAGGCTGATAACAATTGTAATTGAGTTGAAACATATTCAATTTGTTTATTAAATATTACATTTCAAATTAGAAATTATAATATGTCTATAAATCTAGATATTAGACTGAAGAGAGCTGATAAAGTTTATTGTGAGGGGGCAAGTATATTTAATGACTATTTAAAAATCCAATTGAATATAAAATTGTAGTAGTAGTCTCAAAAATAATCATAATAATAAATTAAACCTAATGTATTTCCCAGAAGACGTGCTTATGCATAATATATGCATCTATTTACATTTATGTAAATGTATCAATGATTACTTGAATCTTCAGGAAAATGTCTCAGGAGTGATAGTAATATCCAGTAATTCCGATTTCAAACATGAGGGAATAACTCTAACAATGGATGGATGTGTAAACTTACAGGTCAGCTCAAAAAATGTAGGAATCATCGAAGCATTTTATAATTCAGTAAAGGTAGGATCCGATGATGTTTGAAATTTCTCAAATAATAATTGATTTGTAGCCCATTCAATTACTGAATGTAACTTGTGAGGTGAGCAATTCTGGAAGGCTGCCTTCAGGCACCACGGAAATACCCTTTGAGATACCTTTGAAACCCAAATCCAATCGTGTCCTATATGAAACTTACCACGGAGTTTATGTCAACATTGGTTATAGTTTGAGGTGTGATATTAAAAGATCTTTCCTCTCGAAAGATTTGCAGAAAAGTCAACAGTTTTTGGTACAGTACAGACCTGGGTTTAATGCTTGTCCACAGTCACCCCTTAAAGATAAGAGAGCTCCAGTAAATTTTACACTCAGTCCTTCAACCCTGGCTTCAGGTGGAGTAGGTAAGATGAGCTTGTGTTGAAAAAAACATTTTTCAAGAAAACTTTTTGTATTTCTCGTTTTTTTATATAGGGCTATATAATTGTGTGAATTATTTCCTTTTAAATTACGGCTCTGGAAATTGGTTGACTGAGTTGAATAAAAACATAATAGCAACTTTCACGTCTTCCTATGTATCGTAGAGTTTTTCGAAAGTTTTTTTTCATTTTTAGGTACCTATTCATATTTTTTCCATTGCTCTGAGCGTTTTCTATAGTGATCTTGGAATAAGAAAATCTTTTATGATTATTACATGGTATACATGGTTATGGTATACATGATATAGCCAGAATTCCTTAATGTGCATTCATTCTTATTCTCAGTTGAAACTTGACTTTCTATCGTCTTCCTAGATGAGCTCGCAAAGTAACATCAGTTCCATCAAGTACTTTGGTCTTTTCAAACGCGATGATGTGAGTACCTTCTTTAAGTGCATGTCGATATACACCAGGGGCTTATTCCACTCATTTCCAGAGAGCTTGGTACTTACTTTTCTCCTCGTGATTCCAATGACCGAGCCACGGCTGCAAAAGATCCAGTGAACTTCCAGTGTTGCTGAAGGCCCACTGGGGCTCGTTATCATGATTTTTGTATCGATTCCGTCTTGTGTTTCTCCAGAACGTTCTCGATACGTTCGAAACAATTTTAACATGTGGCAGAAAAGCTTTTCTATCGGCAGGCATTACTAAAATTACTCTGGTATCCTCCTTTCTGCTGATAGTTCCTTAGGTTCGTTCCATTACGAATTGGATTTTGGGTTGAGGACGTTGAGATATAAAATGGAATCGTTTAGGTGCTCTCGGCTGCTATACTACAATCGTTTTATCAGCGTAACGTAGCCAACAATAACGTTTTACGGCTGTTCTTTATCTCAGTATACTGAGGCAAACTTAATCAGAATGTCTTCTGAACTTAACCTGATATCTCTTATTTTTTCGCAGAACTGACTCAAGTCTTCTTCTAGTGAACGGCAACAGAAGGGGTTTTTAGGTGTTTGATCATTAGTCAGATCATTAGTTGGTGAACATTCACGTGAGTGCTTAGTTCCACAACAGCCTGGCTCCGATGAAGTACTTGTTATCATTTTCAAAAATGTTCCACACCAGTATATGCTCCTTAATTTGTCTCACAATTCCTTTTGTTGGAATATATACCTTTAATAGCAAATAAAATCTTTCTAGTAACTGAAGTTCTCTTCACTATTACTGATATTGAAAATTATGGTGGAAAGAGCAAATCAACATAACCTTGTTTGATTAAAACGCTTCATTATTTCAGATGATCATCGATATGATGTTTAGGAGCAAAGATCGACAGGCGACTTTTCTGCAAATGTCACCCATCCTTGGAACAAAGCAATTGAGAAACATTGCGAATGCGTTTCCAAAGTCTTCGAATGTGCCTAGCATGAGGGATCTGAACGTCGATGTTATGATCAAGGAATGTAAAACTTTCACGGCCAAAGGTTACTGCGACAAAGCTACTTCTCGGTTTATTTGGTCATGGTCTACAGGTTTTTATGTCTGCCGTTTCTTCTACTACCGCGGTAGACATTATCAAAGGCGATGAGGTATCGATCGAAGTGTTAAGTGGTGCACAACGCAGCGATGAAAATAGCTAGAGAATAGTTTTGACACAGTTCGACGTTTTGGTTCGTCTGATCATCTTTGTTCGCAACTCTCCATCTTTCTCAAAGACCGTCTCTTACGAGAAACCATCGTTGGTTTCGATAGTCGAATACCTTACTGACGTTGGTGTTCTTCAGAAATCTAATATTTCACTTTGCTGACTACATTGCCCATGTCTATTGGGAAGTATAAACATCAGCTGCCGATAGACATTTTCAGCGACAAGAGGTTTTACATATTGAAGAAAATCCCTTTGGCTTGAGGTGACAGATACTAAGTAGAATAAAATGCATTGAGAACTCAGTCATCAGTTTTGTCTGAAAAGGTGGATGTTGCGAAACTGGTCATCATAATTTCGGGGCAAACAATTCCTCAAGCTGCATCGAATCATTTGTTGGATATCAAATGGAATTACCAAATGTCTTGGCACAATCACGTTACACTAGTAACAAAGGCAGGTTCTCAGGAATTTGGAATATTTTTTTTCACTAAAAAGTTGGTATACATCACTACAACGTTTAATGCTTTATAAAGCTTTGATTTCTCATTTTCTGGAATATTGCACATATTCTATCTAGAATAAGCCATCCCATGATTGGGAATTGAAACATCAAGCAACCTTGATAGCCTCTTGAATCGTTCTTGACTTAGTAGAAGTATGTATGCTATTCACTACGATAAACCTACTTAGATATCGAAACATGTCGTGAAATTTTGAAAATAAAGTTTGTGAAGATCAAATCGTTTCCAGTGTAGTTTGTGAAATAGGCTTAGTCCGCTTGAATTAATTCACACCTCGAAATATACTTTTCAAATACAATGCGAATTGTCACTTTCTTCTCAGGCACATGTATCTGACCGTTTCAAGAACGTTATTGTAGTGCTCGTGCATCTGTATAAAAATATTGAAACAGGGTTTTTTTTAAATATCTCAGCGACATTATTAGAATTTTAGTGGGTTATAAAAGTGGATGTAGCAGGTCTACAAAATTAATGGATTAACCCCGCAGTTCCCATATGTATTGAAAATTACTCAAATGCATATCTTATTCATCAACCAGTTTGGTTTGGTTCTGATTTAAACTACCGCTGGCAGTAAAGTGACCCACCTGGAAGCGCATCCCAGCAGAAATGTTCATCGACCCCAAAAACGAACTTGAGTCCAATGCCCAATAATACATAAAATATATGCCCACTCCTTTATTTCGTTTGCGACAAACAAAACTTGCTTGCTGAAGACGAGTCATTGCCTTTTCCGCATTTTTATGACTAACAAACACTGTTTGCCTTCAGGACAGAATGATTTATTTACCTCATGTGTAAATTCGGGGAATTATTCATCATTTTTGAGTTACAGTTATATGTTATGTAACAGGTGTACGCTTGGGTTATTATTGAATTTGTGTGGAATTTTCAATGGTAAAAGATATTTTCTTTCATGAAGAGAAAATAAAAAAAACCGCTGATTTCAATAAATTTATATAAAAGCACAGCAAAATAGATTGAAGAAACACTTATATTTGAGAACTTGACAAGGAGGAAAATTCAATATCAGTTTGGGTACTGTCATTAAATTTTAGTGAAATTTGTTTATTTCCTGTAGATAATTTGAATTATTTGGGAATATTAATATTCCTGTTATTATAAAAAAAATATATTCGAGTAACAATTTCCAGTGACATTTTCACACAGTTTGCAATAGCCTTTCTCAGGTGTGACTAAATTCTACCTAATCATTGCTTTATTCAATATAATGATGCGAATCATATGACCTTCCACCTATTTAAATATTTGAACAATATAATAGAGCACCGGAGCACTATTTGTAGAATTCAGTAAGTATTAGGTGGTCTGTAAAGTTCGTAGGCTAACACACAGATGGCGCTACTAGTATTGAACCAGTATGATTTCAAATTAACCCTAACCTTCAATAGACACGTGTACAGTTGTATACGTTGTTTGACAGTTGTAGGGCTATTAGTTTGTGACATTTTGACTGAAGATTGACGAAAATAGATAGAAAGGATTTTCCTGTGCTAATAAAGCATTGATTTTTGGAGAAAAAATACTGTTTAAGCCAAGGTTTGGCTTGATATACATTATTCGGACTTTGCACCAGGAAGTGGAGGATGCACGCAGAATGATGCACGCAGTGGACTCCCCAAAGAGGCTGTTACCGACGAAAACATCAAGAAAGTCCACAAAATGATTTCGGATGACCGCAAAGTGAAATTTTTTGAAATAGCTAAAGCTCTAAACATATAAAAGGAACGTGTTTGACATATTGTGCATGTATATTTGGGTATGCGAGAGCTGTGTTCAAAGTGGTGTCACGTGGGCTCACAGTCGACCAAAAACAACAAAGAATTGATTATTCTAAGCAGCGTTTGACGTTGTCCTGCCACAAAAATTGTATAATAATAATAATTCCTCACCCTCAGGCTCATACAAGCTAATAAGCCTGATGTAGTCCTTCTCGACCACCAGAGCAAAACGACATTTGTCGTGGAGTTCTCAGCTCCTGGTGAGACGAATATCGTCAGAAAAGAGGAGAAAAAACAGATGAAATATCGAGATTTTCTCTTCGAATTCGGCAGACTCCCAGATCACTCTGTGAAGATGGTTGTTCGATTAATGGAGTCCTTTGTATAATTATGTTCTCTCTACTCTAACATCTTGAAATCATATCCGGAATCTCTATTATCTAAACACAGCCCATATATACTATCACTGAAGTTCATGTGTGAATCACATAGTTCTTTCTTTGTGGTCTGATTTAGAAATTTCCTCTGGGGGAGGGGGTAAATCATTTTCAAATCAGCATAGCCAATTCTCAACTTTGACGTGACGTGCTTCATGAATTTAAGTTTATTGTCAATAATCAAACCTAACTTTCTAGCAGATGTTCTGAAAGAAATAATCTCATTAGCCATACTAATGTTGCCAAAGATGCCTGTAATTCTTCTCTGAATCTATCGTTACAAAAAAGTATAGCCATGGATTTTTTGGATTGATTTTCAAAAAATGTTCATTTGATATTCCAAAAAGTTTTTGCAAATCATAGTTGGGGGAATATTCTGTTGCTGCAATATCTGGTGGGTTGAAGGAAAAGTTTATATAAAATTGACCATAATGAAGATCCTAATGGGTCGGACAAGCCAGCCTATTATCCAGAAGAAGAAGAGATGGAAACTAACAAAACAGTAATTTTTTCCGGCCCAATATATGCATATTCAGTTATTGTCACCCAATGTCACCTAAGGTAACATACAGATAAAAGAAAAGAAGATAATGAAATATTACTTTTTGGAAGAAGTTGTTTTGTAGTTATCTTTATCTCCTTAGTGATAGTGATAGGCGCGTCGAGAAGAGTGTTGCATTTCTGATCATTAAAAAAAGTGCTTGTTTTTAGAAGAAGACAAATGTTGCATCATTTTGAAAACGTATTCAACTCAAGACTGATTAAAATTTCGATGACACTCATTGAAAACGAATTCTGTGTCACGTTCATCGACATTAAACAAGAAAAATAACGATATGTACTAACACCATTCATTAAATTCATATAAATTCGATTTTAACTAGGCTATCTTCTTCATTTTCGTCCATAAATTTGATTTCTAATATTCAAATTTCCATACCTTGCTTTAGAAAATGTGACGGAAAAATAACAACATGCCTCACGGATCTGAATATTGAAGTGAAGACATTCAGGTGATTAAAAATGATGACCTAATTATACTTACACATATACAAGATGAATGATGAATTCAGAATGGATCTGGTACATGTTTATCTACGTGTATGTTTGTCCACGCATTTGCCCGAAAATTATAGTTGGATTGTGACTATCATTTTCCATCACTTTGCTTTATTTTCATCAAAACCGATTCCGTAGTTTTCAAAATACGTATCATCAGGAAGGTATGTCTTATTGATACCAGTTACCCGGAAACTATAATGATACAGCCATATCGTAGTTAAAACTTCATAATCGTATCATAATCGTCACTTGGATTGTTGACAAAAAATTTATAAACGGTAAAAGCTAAATTATTTCAACCGTACTCAGTCTCCCTTATATTAAAAGAAGTTGCAATTATTCAAAAATCCTGTTTTTTTAAATTCCGTTCTTCATTTATCTTGAAAATCTCAAAAGGAAGTGATAGTTTTCAAACTTCTAATACAAGTGAGAGGGTGAACGTGTAAGAACAGCTATATTATTCTGAGCTAATAACTACTCACTCGATTTTTTTCGTGACACAGAAAAATGAACAGCATAATATCTTCGAAATTTGTTTGTAGTAAGAGATATACACTTCAATGTCAAAATTTTAAAAATATCACTCCGGAATCACACGTTAAAACGTGAGACCTCGTTAATCCTCAGCTCACAAGAAGTTTTGACTTCTAAAGATTGCCGTTCGAAGAGGTGCGACGATCGCTGATTACCGGAAAAATTGATTTTAAACAGATATAAAACGGATTTTATAAGGATTTGCCAGATGAAAGAAGTAAAATATGGCATTGAAAAAATTATGGAAGAGACTGGTGAAAATCAAGATATCTTTGAGAAGTTTGATTTTTTTTTTGCTTAAGGGAAGCGTGTACTAATCTCTTTATTCGATTTTTCACAGTAGTAAATTTATATTCATTGATTTTTTTATGAAAAGAATAGTGATTGATATGTCTTCCTTTTTTTAAGGGCAAAACACAAGCATTACAGGAAAATCCTTAAGGCGTTCTCAGGGCGGTGCCTGAGCGAAAATAGCGATTAACATTGGATTTGAATAACTGGAAATTAAATGCATTTGGAAAAACTCAGGAAGTTTATTCCACATAAACGCAGTTCTCTAGATAAAAGAGTTCTTTAACAGTAAGGTTAGAGGTGTACTGAGTTGAATCTCAAAACGATGAGCAGCCACAGTCCGTCGCGTATTTCTGATACGTACCGCTCTTAGTGGAATAAAATGTGCCAAGTCACTTGAACACCTCCCGTGAAAGTATCTATAGGAGAGAGACCAATCTCCAACTTTTCTTCGATGTTCCAGGCTATCATACATGAGAACAAAACTCCAAAGAAGGTCTGATCTGAACTTCATAAAGCATCAAAAGTTGTTGAGGTGTGTATAGTTTTCTGGTTCGGAACAGTGTTTCAAGCTTTTGAGAAGCAGCCTTTGCAATTCCAGCGATATAATTGTATCAAGACATATTGATGTCTATTTCAACTCCAACAAACTTGTCGAAGCAGAAAGCGGAATTGTCTAACCTGACATTACTATATCCGGTTTGGAGACATCTGTCTTCTTAGAGAAAACCGATGCCTGGATTTCTGTGACAATGAATAGAACCTGGAAATTATTACTCCAATTCGAAATCACTTCTAGATACGCATTGAGATATGCAACATTGCTGCCGGTGAAGATGTGCCTCCGTAACCGATGATCTGAAATCCAAATGAAATGACGAGGAAAGTGTGCTGTCGTCAGCAAAGATATATTTTGGATTCTTGGTTTTTCCAATAAGTTGTTGATATACAATAAAAATAGGGTTGGAGACAAAATGGATCCCTGGGGAACACCAGCGTTGATGGTAAAAGTATTCGAGAGATATTTATCGACGGCCACTTGTAGAGAATGATCTTTCAGGAAACTGGACAGCCATATACAGTATGAATCAGTAGGTTTGATATATCAATCAGTGACCAGGGAGTTATCAGTTATACGGTTAACTCTTGTATCAAGAAAAGAAAAAATGTCATTATTCTCTGTTTTCTACATGTCATAATGTA
The DNA here is from genome assembly GCA_015342065.1 of Leptinotarsa undecemlineata. Taxonomy (NCBI): domain Eukaryota; kingdom Metazoa; phylum Arthropoda; class Insecta; order Coleoptera; family Chrysomelidae; genus Leptinotarsa; species Leptinotarsa undecemlineata. Next base: position 11,355 of record WOGP01004846.1, read on the forward strand.
TTGCACAAATGACATCGTCAACGTATTTCTCTAAAAGAGGAATTTCAAAACTTAGCTTAGGAAGTGTACCTTCAAAGAGAGTATCCATTATGTATTGAGCGATAATAGTAGAAATAATAACTCCATTGGTGTACAAAAATGTGTTCATAGTATTCCTTCAAAAGATAAATCATTTCAGCTGAAGATGAAATGTTTCACTTTATTGAACATTTTTCATTTATATCATTTCATCTCTTGATAATACCTATCTCTACTAGGTTTATAGGTGTACCTACTGCTGAAAAGTAAAATAATTTCAAGGCTTTTCATTTTAAAATTGGAAAAATAGATATAATCCTTAATATACTCGTAGAAATGATTTTCAAAATTATGAGCATTAATAAGAATTTCTGTTATCATTTGGGAAATTTCGCTATTTAAGTATCGATGGAAGAAATAATAGGTGTCAGTTTAATATTAGGTTAATGTATCTCAGGGAGTCCATAATATTTGAGAGCTCAATTTTCTGAATTCATTATCTGCGTCTAATTGTGAGGTCGGGTTCCGTCGCTATCAATGAAAGGTGGTTCGGGAATGGCGTCCTGGGTCCTGCCGTGAGAAGGATACTTCATTTTTGACTGAAAGACCACTGTCTGACGTTGGCGGCCACTTTAGGGGGTGGAACATCTCCCCTCTGTTATGTTATTGTTCGGGCTGGGCCCTTTTCTGGATCCAAACTAGGCCCCGCGTATATTTCACTCATCAGGTGGTTAGGGAATGTGGATAGGGAGGTCTGGCCGGGTTCAGTCGTTCAGTCAGAATGAGGATGCAGTGGTGCAAAAATGTATTACAGTATCCCTTTCGCCACTTTGACAGCAAGGGGTGCGATGTACTCAATTCTGGGCACCCATACTTCATAGTTGAAGAATTTGTCGATAGCGGTTTCATTCGTAAATACTTGTGTATATAAATACTCTATACTCTTTGTCAATGGAACATGAATATCTATGTATATCAGTTCGAGTATTTTTTTTCTCTGGTTATTCCGTGAATGCAGTTCTTTCTTTAGTATTCTGCCTTTTCATATACCCTTCAATATTGATACCACACTGACTTGACCATGAAATCCCTTTTCCAGTCTCCGCTTATGACTTGGCCTTGATATGAATGTGACACATGTGAATATTGAGAACGTGATGAAGTGCAAAAATAGGTTTCACATTCAATATAGTGAAATTATCAACTGTTAAAAGCATCACCGCTAGTTTATTGTCTTCGTTAGTTGCAATTTCATTTGCCTCTTGCCTTCTCTAATGCTTGATTCTGTCAGTTAGACTCAGTTACTGTTAGACCTTGAGTTAGGATATCGAACAGCATACACCCTACTAGCTCATTCTACAATTCCTGTCACATTCACCTAAAATGGAAATCATATTTATTATTTTTTCGGTAGACAATTTCATATCGAGAAATAAAAAAGTAGATTTCAGTTATAAATTCACCTGTTCAGAAGGTAAATGTTAAGTTTGTTGACAATTATAATATCATTCAAATGTTCCAAGGGTGAAATGAACTATATTTCGAATGAATGTTACATAACCTGCTCTCAGCCAGTAGAATAATATGCAGCACAATATCCTGATACAATGAATATGCGATTCCAGAGAAGTAATCAGAAGGTAGGTTTCTATCATCTTGTTGAGGGATTGGTTTACTGCAAGAAACTAACAAAAGTAGAAGGAAAATTACGGAAGCCTAGAAGTGTCAAAGATTATTTGTTTATTTGATCCATCATAATTTCGACTTAAAAGTCGAAATTTTGACTTTTATCTCGTGACTTCGACTTTTACTTTATAATTTCGACTTTCATCTTGTAATTTCGACTTTTATCTCGTAATTTCGACTTTTATCTCTTAATTTCGACTTTTATCTCATAATTTCTACATTCATCTCGTAATTTCGACTTTTATCTCGAAATTTCAACAATCTTTTCAAATCACATCAAATATCTTAGTGGTATGTTTTTTTACGAAGAAATATGATAGAAACCGATTCTATTGAATATTCGAAGCCTACTCATCTTTTGATTGAACGTTCGTCAACCATTCTGCACCAGTTAGTTTTTTTGCGTCATTGGGTCTCCAAGATTTTTCGAAACGAGAAGAGAAAACCCATAATACCTAAGAAATGAACATTGTATCTCTTCGAATAACATACCGACAGTATTAAATGGTTTGCAATTGCAAACTGTGTTTCTACATGACGTTTAAGATATGAATGTGTAGAGTATTCTTTCAAAATGTTAATAAA
>WOGP01004847.1:0-13643 GCA_015342065.1 Leptinotarsa undecemlineata
AGAAAAACATTTTTCATTTTGTAACTTCGAGGGCCCGTAACTTGGTAACGAAGGATTTTAGGAAAAAAAGTTATATGAAGTACTTTCCATTATAAAAACTCAACGAATGACTTGTCAAATACGGTTTGATTGAAAAAATTTATATCTCTTTTGACAAACATCAACAATACACAAATCAGGTGTGCTTACGGAAATAAGAAACCGCAGACCAATTTCATTATGGAATCCAATTGCCAAGGTACTGGAATTTGTATCTAACTCTCGGAAAGTTTTTTTGAGTTCCTGCGATTATTCAGTAATAGATGATTTAGCTTAAGAGCTGACAGTGTAATTGCTACATTTTTGAATATGTATGACAGAGGCGATGAAACTTTGGGTATCTTTCTAGAGCTTAGCACAAGGCTTTTGACCTGGTAGGCCACAAGACACTCATAAATTGGAAGGGTATGGTCCAAGGAAATACACTTGAGTGGTTTGAGAAGTTCTCAAATATACGAGTTCACTATGTTGAAACTGATAATTGAACATTACAGAGATTACACTACCCAATGGAAATTCCACAGGAATCTAGTTTAGGACCATTTTTGTATCTAGTAGATGTCAATCATTTTATGGGCAAAAACTGCGCCATATATGCTGCTGACAGCATATATAATCCGGTCAATCTAGACATTGGAAGGTACATAAATTTAGACCAAGCTGCAAACGCGTGTAATTTTTCAAAACATAGTTTAAAATAAGATTTTAAAATTCCGAATGATTGCGATGCCTGAAAAAAAATTTATTCGAGGTCAAAGGTCGAAAATCTGGAAAAAATTAGTTTTTCGCGGTTTTCAGGAAAACAGTAAGTTTTATCATGAAATAACCTCAAATAAAAATTGTGGATTATAAAATTCTCTACAAAAAATGTATCAATACTTTTTTTCTTAGGGCCATTGTTTCTGAGATACCACGAGTCAAAAAGTTGTAAAAGTTGTAATCATCATATGGACATGTTTCCACGCCACCTATGAGGTAGTGTACTTAGCGCGTTTTTTTAAAGTGGTTTTCCCAGTAGGCCTATTCCACATGCTTGTTGTGATTCTGTCAAATTGAAAACTTGCATAATAAAATATATTAGGAAGGGTTGGAAATTATAAAAGCGATTGAAATTAAAAAAATGTAAAAATTGATTCATCTCAGTCATAAACTTCAAATACTTCTTCTTGTTCTTCTTCATGGTCTTCTTCATGGTCTTCTTATTCTTCTTGATCTTCTTCTTGATGTTCATCCTGGGTGTAGGTAAACTGCATCAAGAGTGATGTATCGCTTGTTTCCTCTTTGATATCAAATGAATCGTCCACTATTTGTAATTCAGCATTAGAACATGACTGTTCTTGACAATGTGTAAATGCCAGAGAACACAACAGTCCAACTTTTTTACAACCACATTTAGCTCTGCATCCCTTTTTACAGTTGCAAAGAATTGTGTTCAGCAGTTTTTCCGGCGCAGGTGGGAGTAAAGTCTGAATAGTCTTTTGGGCTGGCTGATGACCAAGCCACACTTGAACTTGGTAATATACCCGGAAAATATGTTGATGAGTAGCAACTGAGGTTCGAGGACAACTCAAAACAGCATGAAATAGGTTAGGTTAAACACGTGTTTTCACTACAGTGTGGCGCTCAAAACTAACGGTATTTTATTTATTGGACATTCTGACATAAAGTAGGTGCCACGTGACATAGCCACGCACACAATTGAACAGGGAGACAGATGTTGGGTCAAGGTTACACTAGCCTACAAATTAAGGGACTGGATTTCATTCTACCTGATATTCTTATATTTATACTTATGTTTACTAATAGAAAAATATTTTTACTCAAATTACAACTTCAGAGATGTATGTATATAAGTGGCATACTTATGCATATAATGACAATTACAACTTTTTGACTCGTCGTATCTCAGAAACGGTGGCTCTAAGAAAAAAAAGTATTTATGCATTTTTTGTAGAGAATTTTATGATCTACAATTTTTGTCTGTTATTTTATGATAAAACTTACCATTTTTCTGAAAATCGCTAAAAACCAATATTTTTCGAGATTTTTGACCTTTGACCTCGAATAAAGTTTTTTCCAGGCATCACAATCATTCGCAATTTTAAAATCTTATTTTTAACTATGTTTTGAACAATTGCACGCATTTGCAACTTGTAAATTTATGTACCTTCACTCTTATTTTTAGTCTAATTTGACCGGACTAATACACTGATTGACAGCCATCACTGTCAAGTCAACTGTAGATAAAACCTTTCAAGACTTCAACAATGCAAGGGACTGATTCCAGAACAACCATTTCATCATTATACTGGGAACAAGTCCCTGAACCAAATGCAATCAACTGAATTTCTAGAAATGAATATATCTCAAAACTGTAGTTGGAAAATACAACTGATATAGTAAAGACTTTTCCCCCTTGACGTTACTGTTTATATCAATTACGTAATACAGCTGAAAAAAGAGCCTGTTCTACTTATCTTTTATGCCTAAATACACTTCCATGTCTCGTATATTAGCCACAATATGCTTGGAATAGTTTTTTCTACTTGATAAAGGATTATTTGATATCATTTCCTCGGAATACCTTCTCCCAGACTAATAGAAACTTGTGTGAGCTAAGGAATAATGAGGTCTTATCTTTTAACGTGTGATTCCTAACACGGTTGCAGAATCATCCCAGTTTCAACCAGATAAATTATCTCGAGAAAAATATCTGGTCGAGACAGGAATCGAACTCACGGCCTTCCAATCGTGAGTCGGGCGCACTACCACCGCGGTCAATTGCCTGAAAACATTGGAAAACTCATCTCTGTGGATTTTAAAAGAATTGGAAAACTAATTGAAAGGGTTATATTTTTAGGAGAGATTAATTTTTGAGAAAGAAATTTTTGGCTTTCTACATTTCCATCTTTATATAAAAAAAGTGGATATCTCCCAAAGATTCCCACTTTTTTTTTTGGATACAATGGAGAAGTAGAAAGCTAAAACTTTTCCCAAAAATTGCAAAACAGTTATGAATCGATAGATTTTTATCTGTAAGTTTGGCCCAATTGAAATTTGATATCTCTCTTTCCAATTTGTTCCACCGTCAGTAATTACTAATGTTGATTTCAAATGTTTTTTTTTCATGTGTCTTTTCTATATTCTAAAGTACTTATATATACTTGTTAAGTATTAATTAATTAATGCTATTACTTGACTTTTAATGTCTAGACCAGTTTGATATACTGTGTATGATCTAATTGAGAAGAACCAATAACTACTTTATTTGTAGCCAAGATCTTTCAGATTTACCGCGAACACCTCTTGGAAAGAGCGATGAATATTTTGCTGTCACCTGGTCAAAAGAATGACAGTAACCCGGATAAAAGAACAGACATTTGCGATGCTCTTTCATACATCGAGTTGCTACAAGACAACGTTACAGTCGATGCAAGAACCGTGTTTGGTGAGAATTCAGACCAATGTGAGTCACTAGATTTATTTTTATTGCTATTGTTTTCTTTGAATAGTGTTGATTTGAATTATTTTTTGCTTTAATTATATCTGTATAATTGAATCTGTCTAATTAATATGCATTTGTTCAATATCTTTGAAGAAAAAGTGATTTTGACTTCCTCCAACTAGAATACAGCATAATAAAGACAGCTGGTGTTTCACATTTTCTAGAAATATATTGATTTCTATAATTGAACAAGAAATTTGATTTTTCTCCGAATATTTCTGAAATGACTGGAAAAATAAAAAGTTGATAAGCGACCAATTTCATTCTTGACAAAGAGTTTCTTGAAAAATTTTCCAAAATTTTTTTTGTAACTACAAAAAAAGTGACAAGTTTCAACTGAAATAATCTGAATCATTAATTCAACCTTGTAGCGGTCACTAAATCAATCCATTTTTGAGGGAACTTATGATCAGTTTTCAACTGATATCATTTCAACTGATTTTTCGAAACTTTCCACAGACATGACTCGAATTTTCTGCGCAACTAGAAATTGTTTTGCTCATCTTCTCCGATAGTCATCTTGGTGTCGTTCAGGATAGAGCCTTGCCCCCCTACCCTTTTAATTGGTTTTCGTCAGGACGAATGAGTGATAACTGAACTGGTTGACGGCATGAGTGTCCTCAGACATCAGTGCGTCCCTTCACGGTGTACACCTACCTGGCTGGGGTGTGGTGGATGAAGATATTATTCATCTGTTAACGGAGGACATAGGGGCCTCATACGACAGAATGTCGGGGCCTTCTATATCGGGAGGGGTCGTCTACAGCATAATCTATAGCTTCCCTGACTAAAGGATTTTCATGAGTCTCGGCAGAATCTAGAACTCGCCGATTCCTCGACTGAATGTACTACTGAATGGAAGGCAGCTGCAAGTCTCTGCGGATGGCTTCATTCCGCACGAACCACAGAATGCGTGACCACCACGCACATTTGAATCTATTCGGTAAAATAAAAAAACAAGCCTCCTTACACTGGCCAATCAGATTCAACTGATTGGCTGGCGGATTTCATTCAAGTAAATCGTTACAGGATGTGTACATATACGTAATTTTAAAGTTTGCCTTGCATGGAAGATCACGTGCACTATCCATCATAATTTTTTGGAGCACTCTGTTACTCTTACGAAGAGAGTATAGATATACAACGTTACTTTTATTACCGCATGATGCAGTAGCGGCTTGACATTTAACATGTATGAGGGAGCGCATCGAGCTCCCTCGATGCAATATATACCAGTTGTCTCAAGCATGCTCATTTGTAGAAAAAAACGCGCTCTATATGGTTCAGATGAGGTTTTTTGTTGTTGTTCACCCGGTTGAGGAATTTCATCTTATTTATTCTTTATATTTTGTTTCTTGAGTACCATCCAAGAAAGTTTACTAAAACAACTACTATCTACAAGTTGAAGAGTATAGTGGTTTGGAAATAGGTGATTTGTTTCTATGTATGAATACTGCGACCAAAACTTTCTTCTCACAAATTCCATTGTACGGAAGAATATTTAAAGCATTATATTTGCTGTTATAAAGCCAAAAGTCGGGCAATTCAATGTTCAGCTGCAATTTATTTATTGTTCGATGTATTTATCGGTGAGATAATGTTATTTTGAACTGAAAAAGATCACAGTCATTAAAATTTGGAGTCTAAATCGTAATATGTATTGAGCAATTAGACAAAAAATATAGACAAATTGTTTGAATTACGTTTGAAGCCCAAATCTTTTATAAGCAATTTGAGCAAAATATATGGATTGAATCTACCGTCTATGAAACATTTGAACAATTATCTTATAATTTTACGTAAAAAGAAGTATAGATCCCAGATTCAGATTTTTGTTATCGACCAAATATTTAATTGGTCTATCGCGTCAATGTAATGTTATGCTAATTTTTTGGGGAATTTCAGCTGATTTGGAAAGGATATTTATTTTACAAAAAACGGCTATTAGAATCCTGGAAAGAGCAAAAAGAACTGACCGCTGTAGACCTCTATTAAAAAATTTAATATATTAACCATTACGGCTCTATATATATTTCTCTTGTCTTGTCTATGTCAAGACACAAAATAACACCCCTCAAGTTGATCGCAACCATGAATATTTGACCAGAAATGGCCACAATCTTCTTATGCCACAACATCGACTGGCAATTACTCATAAAAGTTTTTTTATCATGGCGATGAGGCTCTTTAACCATCTACCACCTATGAGGAAATTACATATGATTAAATTAAAAAAAAATATAAAAGGGCTGCTGGTTGATCTCTGGCCTTATGACATAAGTGAATTTTTTGACTGCAAGTTTTAATGCTTTGCCTTTTTAATGTGAATGTATTGTGCATGTATTAATGTGTATGTTTTGTATTATAATTATCTACCTTGACGATGCTAAATGTGTTATATTGATAATAAGCAAATAAATTGATTGATTGATTGAGGCGACCTATAAACTCGTTTGGCAAGGGTTTCTAGTACTCATAGCTGGAACCACGGATAGAGATAAACATTTTAACTATTTTGGTCTTGGTATCACAACTGCTGAACGAACAAATGATTTTGTGTTTGTATTTGAAACGGTAAAGAATACAGTTCTCTCATTGTATTCCTACGACGTAGCCAAAAGTATCCAAAGTGTGTTAGTGCAAGTATTTGGTCAGAATACATTTATATGAATGTGCTGTAATCATGCAAAAAAGAAGATGCAAGGACAAGTACGAGCAATCTATACAAAAAGAGAGCCAGGACATAGTAAAGAAAATTGATTCGTTGCAAAATGTTTTTAACAGGGCGTGCGAAAAATTTATAGATAAATGGAAAGACGAAAACAAGTTTGTATTTCATTTCAAAGACGAATGGCTCACTCAAAATCGTTGTTGTTATTTTGGCGTCGGACCAGGAACACCTGCCACAAATAATGCATTGGAGTATTTCAACAGAATAATGGACAAATGGGCAAATAATATTGCTATTGTTTGTAGGTTCGCCTTCGCCTTCGTGAGCGCAATCCGCTTGCTATATTCTTAATCACTGCTACAGAAATCGTGAAAGATTGCACAAATGAGTACACTATGAAAGCAAGAAAAAGTTTAGTCACCTGCCAACGATTTCTTCGAAAATGTAGACAAACTGTTTTTAAGAAATTCGTTACTACATACTAGTGAAATGAATAAGTGCTATAGAATTCCAGGTAGAGGTCCCCTGGGCGACGAATTTTTTGGAGATTAGTGGGAGACGTTTCAAGGCTTTAAAAAAACAACATGCCAACTAGTGAAAAGTACAATTAGCATAGGACGAGTCTGACTGGCTGAATGGCACATGCAATTGTCCAATTGTGCAATTTACCTTAGAAATAACGTTTGTAAACATTTGGCTATCAATCTGTCTGAAACTTGTTGTACCTACAAGGAATATATCAATTGGAGGAAAACGAAGAGGAGGACGGCCTACCAAAACCAAGAAAGTACAATAAGTGCTAGTTTCATTTTAGATTTTCTTCTGTGAATGTTTTGATTTTCTGTGAAAGAACTATACTTTTTAATGTTCAAGGATTGGTAAAACTCAATAAGTTTCATTTGCAGTTTTGTTTTGTTCAATTTCATGTTAAGAAATTATACTGATTCATTTCGAAGATGAGGACTTATTTGTCTCCAATAAAACATAATAGATTTTTCTTGATCTTGATGATATTTAGACTAACAAGAATTAAAAAACTAGGTATGTTTTTAAAACTGAATGTGGCATAAAATATAGCAAACATTGTGTATTTCTGCTAGACTAATAAAATTTTTCAACTGCTGAAAATATCTGGGTATCACGTTAGAATTAAAAGTGGAATAAAATTTGGTGAACATTTAGCATATTTATCAAAGAAAAGTTATTTTCAGGAATATAAATGATATAAGAGAACAAACAGCATGATGATTTGGTTGTCGTTCTTAGATTATGTATATTCTTAATTTTGGTAAGCATTTATTATTTTTGGGAAAACAAAGAAAGAAACATGCACACTAAATGGTTGTACTTTTTTTTTGGTAAACGTATTCTGAAAACCCATCGTTTTACATTCAATACGACATTTTCTCTCAATAAATAACAGTTTTTCAAGCGAACTCTCCTTTACAACTGGACTAAACAAACAGTTGAAACTTGAAGGCTCCTCACAAAGTACATTAATTTGCTCAGTAGATAAATACCTTTGCCGACTAATGAGACTTGCAGATTATTTATTTCTTTACAGATACTATTATGGGCTATGTTAAGATATTCTACATCATTTCAATAGTTATATAACATAGTCTTATAATATAACATAGTCTTATAACAACATAGAACTGAGAAATATCACCGTCAGAATCTCAATATAAACACTTATTGATTAAATGAGATATTGAATTTCTTGTCAGGAAAGATTTTTCCACATGGTATTATGTTCATCAAAGTTTCAAGAAAAATCTCTTGTTGGGTAACTTTTTGAGTACAATATACACACTCCAAAATGATATTTATACATTTCTAGTCTTTCTAATTCAACATTCTAACACATCGAATACAGTTCTATTGGAAAATCTAATCCTTTTAATATCTCGTGGAGGTTCATTTCAATTAATTGTTGTTATCTACTGTCGATGTTACAGAACACAAAGTGAAGCTTTTCTGTTCAGAGAAGCTCTATCCTAATTTGATATCGATTCTTTACTTTGTGCTCTTATTCTTATCTGTGAAAGGAAGTACATATACTCTTAAACCAATATAAGGGGAGCCCTTTAATAAAGAAGATTTTCCAAGGATTCGGTCGAAGATCTAATTGTGTGTCATGTCATTCTTGTATTGATCTTTGTGAAAATTTTTTCCAATATTGTAGACACTAGAATGGGGACGATTTGAGTATACTTTTGTTCTGTGTGCCGTTTTTTATTTCGAAGATATTTGATTTAAATATACACCCGTGACATAACGTTACATTCTGTTTCAGGACAAGTGAAAAAAAATTATCGATGATATTTGTATTCACTCTTTGAAAGTGTATTCAGTTGGACTGCCAATTGATTATCAACACAATGCTGATGTTCGATGTTGACAATAGAGTGGGATGAACAAATCTACCTGCCGTTCTTAGAATGGGTACTAGTAAGCAGGATATCCAATTCATCAACTAGAAAGGAGGTAGAAATCATATCGTTTGGTGTCGTGGTCAATTGATGAAGAAGGAATCATCTGCAGCAGCATCAACCAAGATCATTGTGGTATTTCACCAACTCTAATTTTTTTGTAGCTTAGTTCGTAATAGATAGCCAGATATTACATAGTATCTGCAGGTTATACTAGTATCACACCATTGTCAAGAATCTTCTTTCATTCGTAAAGTACGACGGTCGAAGAAATAATTCACTCTGCCAATATCCAGACTATCCCCACATTTTACGTTGATAAAGAGTCAATACTTTGAGATGACCTTCCTGGACCAAGAAAAAAGGTCTCAACATAAAACCATCCGAAGACCAAAATAGATGAATTGGAACCTCTCAAACTCCTAGGTGAAAACAAAACATGTCGGTGAAGATTGAATATCTGGTGTATCTGGTGGATTTCATATGTCAAATGGAAAGATGCATTTCGACTTTGTTCAGACATCATGCAAAGGTTTACTTCTCTGGGAATAACCGTTGCAATAACGATCACACCAACAGCAGCAAATACTTTTGAATCTACATCAGTTACATCTCGCAATCTTCAGTAGTTGAACATTCGGCAAATGATGAGAAAAGATAATCAAACTGGTTCTCGGATCACATGACACCAAAGTACACTTTCGATGTAAACTTCACGATATAAACTGATGAACAGTTATTAAGAAAACCTGCATGTCAGAAAGATGTTGAACCAACGAACATGGGACAGGAGCTGAGTGTTTCGAAATGAGCATTACAGCTATCTGCTCAGTCAATCTCCCTGAATAGTAATTTGAGATCTTAATGAAATGAGCGGATTAATATGAGCCAGGATGCACCCGGATTATTGATGAATACAAGAGTTACATCGACTAGTATGGAAATGTCTTGAAGAACTGAACTGTCTCACAAGATTAATTGACTCTATACCACAGGCAATATTACAGGCAATGCAAAGTCTGATAGCTGTTCTAAATAATAATCATCAATATGGGCCCATGATGCACTGTTTGGCATCTTTGGTGTAGTAATGAATATTACTGCAGTTTTTTCCAACATCAAACCGTTATTTTAACACCTCGACACGTGTTTCAATCACCAAGTGATCATCTTCAAGAGGAAAATCAAACTGAAACTAATCTTATTAATCATACTTACAATATGTAAATTAATGTAAGACAAGTATGAGGCAAATTGTAAAACTAATTCAAGACACTTAAGGCTTTGTAAGTATGTTTAGTTTGATCTTCCTCTTGAAGATGATCACTTGGTGATCGAAACACGTGTCGATGTGTTAAAATAACGGGTTTAATGTTGGAAGTAAACTTCAGTAATATTCAATATGGTCCCTGAATTAGTTGCCAGGTATCAGAATCTTTACCATGCTGGACCATCTTAAAAATGGATCAATAGTAATTATAAAGATGTCTTTAAAGGGACCATCAGAAAATAGAACTGAAGAACTACATCAACTTACTCCCTACTTTTACTTTTCAAGGACGCATGAACAAAATAGGACTCCTTAGATCGTCATGGCAGTAACTCAAATTATGATAATAAGTATATGAGGTATTTAACAGAGAATCTGCATATCATCTGAAACATAATGAGCTCATGGGGCCACTTTGTTTTTCTGAGATTCGAAAGAAATGTGCGAAGAACTTGTATTGAAAAAGGTACATAATGATATTTGAAAACTGAATATATCAATTTTCATTTAGCATTACACACGTGTTTCTCTAAACAAATGAAATAAATTGAAGTTGTATGATATAACAAAAAAAGTATTTTTTGTTTTAATATCCCACAAAATAGTGGAAAAGCATGATATTATGGTCGGTTCTCGGGTTTTGCCGTGGTCAAAATACAGAGGAATAAACGCCAATCACTATTTTATTTGTTCTATCTATTTTGTCATATTTCGTGGGTTGAATACAATCCACATACCATAGAAAAAATAGCCCAGATGAAGTATTATTCAGTTTTTTGTTGAATCATTATTCTGGATACCATTTCTGGTTACCACAATTACATTATTGTAAAATGTGTTTTGTACCATGTTACGAATCACACATTGAAAAACCTCGTTAGTCCTTAGTCCGCACAAGTTTCTCAACTTCTGACAGTTGTCGTTCGTATGGGGGCGACAGCTGATTAACGAAAAAACAGATTTTAAACAGATTTTAAATTATTATTTTTATTTTTTTACCAATATTTATTATTTTTAACAATGGAGTTGACACATCAACGAAGAAATTATTTTTATTTGTGGGGAATGTAGAAGACGCTCAAGAAGAATAGCGACAATGTTCGATAAAAGGTATCCCAACAGTAATTTAAATCACAAATTTTTTCTGGAAGTAGTTGCTGAGGTAAGTGAAACTGATTGTCTTGTGAACAATTGCTTTGTTTCGGAGGGAGCAGTGCAAATAGTAGTTTTAGGCACCATTACTGCAGAACTCTCCTCATCGATCCACTTTTTCATATCAATTAAATGAATTAAAAAAATTCAATTGAATGTAAGTGTAGAATCATTTGATCGATATGTAATTACTTTGGAGTTCAAGAAATTGCTATTTTCTGTTGGAATGTTGATAATAAATACCTCTCAAATGGTGACCCCTTCGGTCTGGCACAATCTTCCCTCAAATAAATTGAAAGGTGTATAATTTTAGGAGATATTCATTTTCAGAAAAGACTTGTTTCCGCCTCACGTTTCACATTAAAAAGCAAGGGACAAGTGTGTGGTATAGTTTGAAAAGATTTACTTCAACTAGACCTAAAAATCTATTGAAGCAGAAGAAAAATAGTGTATCTCTATGAACGTTCCACTGACCTAATCAGAAGATGTAAGTACTTACATCATTTCACGTCAGAGGTTCCAAATTATTCTCATTGAGGTTAATATTTTTTTCTATTCTGGATCTGCTGTTTTTTCCTCACCTTAAAAATCATTAACGTTATAATCAAAAAGGTTTTCTAGTCTGATTAACGTCTTTTCTCCGTCAAAACGAAAGTGCGTAACGGGCCAGAAAATTTCTTGAATTTGAGATTTATATACCTGACTTCATTAGCTGACTGATAAGGGCATCATGTGACTTCGCAATGTTTCATAGAGACTACTAATTGTTTTGGCGTTCTCTGGCGGATGGGTTCAAACTCACGAGACTTCATTAAATCTCTAAATTCTGGACTAGTAGGACATGGTCGAATGGACCAACCAGCCCAAATTTTGTTCTCTTTAATCGAGACTTCATTAAGTTTTTTCATGAGCAAAATTTATGACCATCTTGAGCACTAACCCCATAATAGTAATGCATAATATATCAAAACATTCAATGAATTCTTTAAGTATATAAATGTTTTACCAACTTTGTCTTTTGCTTCTTATCGATCCATATTCCTTCACAGACGCCGGTCTGCACGGTCCGAAACCAGAACCAGTCTCGAAGGATCCTTTTGAGTATAGGGGCCGACTGTGAAAACCTTGCACATCTCTGAGGCTACCGTTCACAACAGAGAGATGTTCATAGTCCACAGCACCACAATTTCTACCTAAAATTGGCATTGAAGTCTGGGTCCCAAATTTACTCCTCTTCAACTTATCATAGTAAGTTTCATGCGGGTTGAGTATGTACTCTAGACTCTTACTGCTCTTCGAATTCGAGCTCTTTCTACACACTTTCTTGTGTCGGTGGTGGTCATCCTGGATCTTTCTACGCTGCATCAACTGCTTTGCTAGGGAAGAGTTGTTATTTCCTGATGGGCAATAGCATTTGTTGCTTTCCGCACAAGAATCAGTATCACAGTCACAAAACAACACTACATTCGTCTGATTACAGGAACACATCGAGTCATTTCGACAAGTCGGTTCCGAGCATTTTGAATTCTTGACGAAACTCCTCTGACCCAAGGAACAATAGCATTTATCTGCAGACCTGCAAGTACAAGTATCCGAGTCGTATGAGCACTCAGAGCACGAGACATATCCGGACGAAGAGTTTCTATTCTGTACGTGTAGTAATTGAAATCCCTGGGCTTTGCTCTTCTTCAAAGAAAAGAAATCACTCTCTTCGCTGGTACTAACTCTGTCCCTTCGACGTCTACTGGAATCGACACTTTTTTTTCTATAGCTTTGCTTCCTCACGACGTTTTGATCGTCCTTGGGCCTAAACTGCCTGGTGTCGTACGAGGAAGTTGAGATTGAACTCTCTGGAAGTTTAGAATCTATTTGTGGTGGAACGGTGGCGTTTTTCTTAGGGGGAACTTGTTTCAAATTCCTACCGAGTCTCATCTTTAAATTTTTTTGAAAAATGTGTTTCAGCCTACGAAATTTGCCTCCCACCAATATATGATGTTTCTGATGAGGCGATTTTCTTAGGAGCTTTTTCTTCTGCCTTCTCATTATACTTTTCGATCGTTGATATAACTCGTCTTTTGTGAGGGTCAGTGATAGCTTCAATAGGAATTCCTTATAAATGGGCTTGAGATCGTTGAAAGACATTCCCTCCGGGTCTATTATTACACTGAGAATGTCATCTAGTGAATGTAGACCCTCTTGCAAAGATAATTCATTGAAGATTTCTTTAAATCCCAAAGGAGAACCGCCACTGCCCTGGTCATTACTCCTGAAATCAAAAAATAGTTGAAAATTGACGACGTGAATTGCAATTTGTGGAGAGAACAATTCTGTATCCAAAATTATTGATGACAATTGTTCAGAGAATGGAAGTTTTTGTTAATAAATTGAAAAAATTCAAAGTGGGGATAAAATATACACAAACTCTCACGATAGTTGTGATAAAATACTTCTGACTAATTTGAGATTTTGCTGTTATATATAAAATTAATAGATAAGTACTTTTTGATCACTCCCATATTGATTTCAATTTAAGAGCCACCGGTATACAGCTGTTTCAGCCTATTGGGCATC